>CARXXK010001800.1:0-13412 GCA_949089665.1 Macrosiphum euphorbiae
ACCAGTGTTGTGCAATAGCTAAATTTAGTTAGATAAATTTATCTAGATACCTTATCTAGATAAAACAATCGTATCTTTTATCTTATCTAAATAAATTACACAATTGGTATCTACCTGTCATCTAAGATAGAAAACTTCGTCATCTATATTAATTTATCTAGATTGTTTACGAGACGTAGTCTGAAAAATATACGAACATCATAATATTTTCCGATATTATTTTTAAAATTGTATAATATATTATATAATGAATTATACGTGTATATTTAGGTACCTAGTATTATTATTGTCATTTGTCGCTAATGTCCACCACTTTTAAGAAATTAATAATAATAATTGTATCGTTGATCGTAGACAGACGACAATAGATAAGCTTTATATAATAATATTAAATAATTCAAGTCGAAGGTCTAATAATAACCGGATAGACGATAGTACTGCAGGGAAGTGGGAATATTGGTATTATAATAATTTAAAAATACCAATAACTAATAAAAACCACCAGCTCCACTCAGTCCACTCACCATTCGCCAACAACCTTTATTAATAAACCACTGCAAGTTATAAATATTTCATTTATTATTATTCATTGCCTATGGAAAAAGTATCATACCATCATAATTGAGTAATGACTAATGACTTCATTTCATTCATAACCGTCCGCGTACGCCGTACAGTATTCATTTCATTTTTTTTTTTAATTTATTCGTTTAAATAGTTTTATACTTTTATCAATAATTATCATATTTAAATCATGGATCGTTTTGTAAAGAGAGCTCGCCTAGAAGACACTGCTCAAAATATGAACGATCCGCCAGCTGAACCAGCAACACCGTCTGCTATAACGAACATAAAATTTAAATATTTGTTTGATGAATTTTTTAAATTAGTGTCGACTGATGGCGAAAAGCTAATAGCATCTTGTATGAACTGTCATAAGAATATAAGTGCGTCTACCAAGTCAAGTGGAAATTTATTGAGTCATATTAAAGTAAGTTTTAAATAACACGGTAGGTATCTACAATAAAATTAATAGTGTTTTATCAAATTTTCACAACTAGGTACACATATTATAATATAGATCTTAGAGTAAAATGTTTCTTTTTTGTACATATTAATAATTTTATAAATCCTATTATTATTTATTAGTTTGCCTAATGGGTACCTAAATTATTATTATTACTATTATTTTGTTTATGTATTACAGCTAGGTACCTAACGATAATACAATTTGAAAAATGTATTTTTACAAAATATTCTAATTAGTTCCCTAGCTTTTAATAATTGAAGCATTTTAAATAAATTATATTTGTCCAAATTCAAATTTGAAATAAATACCCATATACTTTTTTTTTATTAGAAAACGAGTATCTATATTTTTAAATATTTTATCAAGTAGAATTCCTACAAAGTTAATTAATGTTTTCATAGTACCTTAACTATAATAGGTGCGTATTGTGTATTATAAATTATATTAGTCATATACTGTAGTATCCAGCAAGGCTTGAACAATTTTTTTTAACTCGTTAAGTTAAGTTGTTTTAAAATAATAAAGTTAAGTTAAAAGTTATTCATATTTTTTTATGTTAACTTGTTAAGTTAAACGTTGACTTAGAAAAAAAAGTAACTTAACTAAGTTTAAAGTTAAAATGTTCTAATTTGCAAAATAAAAAATTCCAGACACATACCTAATAATGTTTATTAGTTAGTTTTTCTTTACGCCCAAGAAAATTACTGGGGAAATTTATAATGATACATCAAAGTAATAACTAGCTATCAAAAAACCTACTTTTCTAAAATCCCCATTAAAAAATTTGCATTATTCTTTGGACGAAAATTAACTTAATTTAGATATTTTTGAATAAAATTAACTTGAAGTTAACATATCTTTTAAAAAAAGTAACTAATTAAGTTAAAAGTTAATTTGAAATAAAAGTAAGGAGTTAATTAACTTAACGTTTTAACTTCATTTTAACTTTTAGTTCATTAATGTCCAGCCTTGGTATCCAGTAGGTACTATAATTTAGAAGTATTATAATTTATAAATTATATCATAGGTACATATTAGATATATTGTTGGTAGTCATAAGTCATCAATTTCTTATTCTTATGAAATTGTTTTATAAGGTATACAAAGTAACCTATACGTACCTACCCATTAATATTAAAATAATTATTCAATTTTTTTTTTTTAATAGAGTCAACATTCATTCTTACTCTCCAAAGTTGAGATAGCCAGAACAAGAAATAAAAATAATTCTAATTCTAATTCTGTTCAAACAAAAATGTTTGATGTCCGTCCAAAAACAGTGACAAAGGAAATGGTAATTACTCTGCTAGTTTTGTGATTTTAAAATTTATTTGTGTAATTTTTAAATGTTTTTTTGGTACTGGTTTGTTATAGCCCCGCCGCGGCAAGTGAAAACTTTAGAGCCCTGCCCCTCAGATTTGTTATAGCCCAGCCATCCATATAACAATAAATACATCGTATAAATATAAAATAATAAAATTAATTTATTGATATAAATCTAATAATTTGATGATAGATATACTTAATATTAAAAAATGGAAAAATAATAACCTATAAAATAATGATAAATTAAAAAATGTATACAATTTTTTATAATGTTTATAACAATAAACTCATCTTATAAATATAAAATAATCAATAATCATTATTATATTATTGATTATTAGGTAGGTACCTAAAAGTAATGGTACGTATTTTCTGTAGAATTATTTTATATTTACTTATACAATGTATTTATTGTTATATGGATGGCCTATAACAAACATGAGTGGCGGGGCTATAACAAACCAGTACCGTTTTTTGCTCCCCAGGTTCTAGTAATTGATAATAATGATAATTATAATTATATTAATTTCTGTTATTTTGTTTATTTTCAGGTTAAGACGTTAGTATTTGATTATATTGTTAACGAAATGTGTCCATTAAGAACATGTGAGAAACCAAGTTTTAAACGTTTAATAACTGGACTTACTGGATCAAACGACTCAATAATACCCAACAGAAGACAGCTATCAAAACATTTAGATAACAAATATGAATCATACGTATCTATGTTGATGGATTTGATAGCAAAAAGTAGTTTTGTTTGTACAACGGCTGACATATGGAGTACAAACAACCGAAGTTACATGGGTAATGACTTGATTTTGGACACTTTAACATAGCCATTTGAATGTAGAGATAGTAAAAAAAGTAAAAATATAAATGAATATAAATCAGTCAATTTATAAGTTATTTATTATACCTAATATGTTAAAAATGTATATAAATATTTTAATATCAACAAATTATTTATTATATAAAATATTAAAATTAAAAATATGGCTAAAACAATTTTTTTTATTATATAGTTAGGTACGCCAAAAATTAAAATACAATACCAAAAATGTATAAAAAATATTTAGCTATTAATGTCAAAAATTAAAAAAATAAATCTAAATCTTGAAATATTATATTAAAAAATGATCAACATTTTATACTAATATTAGAGAAACACTTATAATATGCCAATAGGTTAGTTAATACTTGTCTTTTGTAATACGTAATATTAAATAATAATTGGTTAGGCTCGGTATGATACAATACTATATTTTTTATTTGTATTATAATATTTATAAACAATAAACAATGGTTTTATAATTTATAAATATAAATAAACCAGCAGAACTACTTTTCTTAATATATTTTGATATTGATCTATTTATATTATTATAATAATGTATTATTTTAAATTTCAATGAAAATAATTTTATTTATTGATTTATATATATTTTTTTTTCTCCAACTATCCCTAAGTCCAAATGACTATGTTTTAATGATTTAATGACTTTATTCCTATTCTGTAATAACTAATGAGACAATCTCTCTAGTGTTTTTTAAATTACTGAATATGTTATTTTGATTTATTTCTAGGAATGACATGCCACTTCATTGATGAAAAAACATATGTTCGGCATTCATATGTCCTTGGCTGTAAACGTATTAAGGGAAGCCACAACTACCAAAACATTGCTGACGTTATATCAAAAATTACACAAATATATAACATTGAACATTCAAAAATAACCCATATTGTTACGGACAATGCTGCAAACTTTGGAAAAGCATTTAGGGTGTACTCTACTTCTCCAAACATTGCTCACAAAGAAACAATGAACGATTTAGGTAATTTTGATGAAAACAGTTCAGTTACTTCAAATTCCGATAGTGCATCAGATTGTTCAAATTTTGAATTAGAAAATGTAGAATTCAATAACTTATTTTTAACTTCTGAATCAAACTCAAAGAACGATGGTACATTTTGTCTACCAAAACATATGCTTTGTTGTGCTCACACGTTAAATTTAATTGCAGCTAGTGACATTTCAAAAATTTCTGATAACAATTATAAAAAAATATCCAAATCTACTTTTTCTAAATTGTCAAATTTTTGGAATTTAGCAAGTCGAAGTACCGCAGCATCTGATAAAGTGTATGATATTTGTAAGTGCAAGTTTCCAGTTCCGGTAGTGACTCGGTGGAATTCATTATATGATGCAACCCAAAAAATTTTAGATCACAAACTAAACATAGCAATAATATTTGAACAGTTACATTTGCCCAAATTGAAAAATAATGAGTGGGGGTTCATAAATGAATATTGTAAGGTTATGAAACCATTGGCCTTTTCATTAGACAAGTTGCAAGGTGAAACAAAAAGTTTCTTGGGATATGTGGCTCCCACTATATTAGTGTTAAGAAAGTTATTGATACTGAATCAATCTGAACAGTTAATATTTTGTAAACCTTTGAGTCTTACAATTATAAATTCTCTAGAGAAGAGATTTAATTTTTTATTTTATCTAAATGATCCAAAAAGCAAAGATTTTATAATTGCTTCAATTAGTCATCCAAAATTTAAATTGGATTGGGTGCCTGTTCGATACAAAGATTTATGCAAGAAAATATTTATTGAAGAATGTAATTCTATGTCCACTTTAACTATTATACAGCCAGACTCTGCAAATGAAGAAAGTGATTGTACGAGTGATAAAGAGTTTTATGATAATTTATACTCACATCGTTCAATAAATGACTCTTCTGAATGCCATAGTGATGAAATTGATTTAAGTCAAGAAAATGAATCAAATGTACAAGTACAAGTAATAAAATTTTTGAATTCAAAAAAAAAAGAATTAGATATGTTGAATAATTATCCAGTAATTAAAAAAATATTTATTAAGTACAACACAACTCTACCTTCATCTGCACCTGTTGAGAGACTGTTTAGTGGTGCAGTACAAGTTTTAACTTCAAGGCGTAATCGCCTTGGTGATAAAACATTTGAAAAATTATTGTGTTGTAGAAACATGCAATAGGTTCATAAAAAATAAAAAATTGTATTTTAAACTGGTGATTTTTTTTCTTTATAATTATTAATGTATTTTAGATATATTATTTTATTTTAAACAGACTAAAGGTAAATATTTATGTTATTATATTAAATATTAAAATTGTTTTTCCTTATGATTATTTTAATTTTCAAATGTTAACAAATTTATGTATAATATTGTTTTTTTTCTTTTTAGTTTGAAATCTATTTGATATGTATCATAAATAAATGTATATGTATAATTCAACATAATAGTTTAAAAATAAACAAATTATAGTATAATATAAATAATAATTATATACCTTTATAGTTTATACAATGTATTCTGCCATCAGTTGGCTTCTATATCCACAAAACCACAACTAGTCTTCCTTTTCAGAAAATGGAGTAAGTATTGACATTGTTGTTGGAATGATCATTTTAATTATTTAACACATTTTACAAATAGTTATTAGTAATTTAAACTATAATTTTATATAGTCATAAACTCATAACTCATAATTGTATTAATATTTTCTACAAACCTAATATAAAAAATTAAATTTAACAAAATCATGTTTTAAGAGTAACATTTATACAAAATCATCTCATTTTCATCTAGATAAAATTGATTTTATCTGTATCTATATCTAGATATATTTTAATTTATCATTATCTATCTCTATCTAGATATATTTTGAGTTCATATATCTTATCTATATCTAGATACAAAAAAATTATCTAAGCACAACACTGGTACCTACTATTGTAGTAATAATAGTAGATAAGTGGCTACCAGTTCGTTAATGTTGCAGGTCGCAGACACTTCTTCAGATAATATAGTCGTGGTTGATGAATGAATAAAATAACAGTTGTTGTATAATTGTAAATTTTATTATAACACTCGATAATTTTACTAAGTTCAAATATTGTTGTACAGAGTGGCTTGAAGGTGCTTGCACTAATGGGTGGAAGTCAGTGTTGAGCAGTATCTAGATAAATGTATCTAGATAAAACTACAGCATCTTCATCTTATCTAGATAAATAAAATATTAGGTATCTGATTGTCATCTAAGATAAACTGTATAGGTACCTATCTAGATAAATATACCTAGATAAATAAATAATTTTTAGTTTCGATTGATCTGTTGGTAGTTTGGTACTTTTAATTTTTTTTATTTTATCTTGTCATTGATCAAACAAAATATTATTACACTATTTCTGAAAATAATCGTGAATATATTAATTTTTTTCTTTGCAGTAATTTTATTGACAATAATAATATTATAATAGTATAATATTCATACGAATGTGTTTTGTTCTTTGTTATTTATTATTACGTTTCTCGTGTAATGTTGATTACTAGAAATGGTTAATTTACATTAATTAAGTGGCTTTTCTTACAAACATAACATTTTATTCGTCAATGTCGTATTTATTTTTTGAAGTTATTTTATAGCTAGCCGACTCCGTGCACTTCATTGCCTATAAATTATACTTTTAGAAATTAATTAAAAAAATCTTTTATATTAATAATTATAGCAATAAATATTTTAAAACAATTAATACCGTATAAGACGTATGCGTAACCAATATGCAATAGCAATCATTTATAATGAAAAAAATCAATCGTAAATCTCAAAATAATTTCTTAAAAGTTTAATAAATAAATATAAGGTAAAATTATTGAAATAACTACTGTCTTACATTTTAAGTTGTACCAAATCACACACATTGAGCATAATCTCATAAAAATCGGTTACATAGGTAATTTTAGATTCTGAGTGGAACGATGAATGTTTTGATTTTACAATGATGTTTTTTTTTTTTTTAATTTTTTAATTTTTAATTTTTTTTTTGGGTCTGTGTACACGATAAGTAGTCGAAATAATGTTTCGATTTTCAACTTCAGTGTCTCGTTCGATTGGAAAGTGAATATTGTTGGTGCATTGGGGAGGTCAAGTAATTTTCAAAAGTGCTAAGAAAAACAAAAGAAAAATTAAGGAAAAACGGGAATTTGTACGCAAAATCTATTTTTCACAAAATTTGATTTTTGGTAAAACTTTTTGTTGCTGGTTGTTTATATTTGCCATTTCTATACACCATAAAATCCTGAGTCACAGTTTTTTTTTATAATCATTTAAATTTCAAATCTTGACAGAATATGGAAAAATCACGAAAATTAGCAAATTATTTAAGAATTCGTAAAAATGTTTCTTGTTATATCTAAGATTTTGAAATTTAATACGAGATTCCTTATAAGATTATCTACCTCTATCAAAAAAAAAAAAAATATCTATAAGAAAGTCAAATTAAATTTTTATGAGCGTTTGAAATGCAAATTTTTACAACATTGGATTTCTCATGTAGCGATTTTCTTAATTTGTTGTGATTCAAAAACGAATAACTGTAGATACATGAAATTTCACTAAATTTTCATTTTATCAATTCTTATACTTGATAAAATTTTCAAAATATTTTGACTTGTTTTGTGCTCTTTACGGACAATTTCATATTTGAATTTTCTTATTTATTTTTCATATGAATATCAATAAAGTTTTATCTACTCGCCCAAAAAGTGTAAAAATTTAATTCAAGGCTCCTGATATATTGTTGAAATATCAGTTGGAAAATATTAAAAATACATATGCACAATTTTTTTTATAAGCATTTAAATATCGAATTTTGACAAAATTTATCAAATTGAAAATTGAATAATTATTTTGTAGTTAAAATCTATGAAATGTTTAACTTTTATATCTAAGGATTAAAGATTTAAAACAAGATTCCACGTAAGTAGTTAATTCTGTTTACCAAAAAATCTAAAAAATTCATTAGCACAGTTTATTTTTATAGTAATTTTAAGTTCATATTTGGACGAAATTACACATTGAAAAACTTAGAATAACTATTTTAGTTATTTTGTTGTGATTGTATAATATTATTCGTGGGTACTTAAAACTTCTAAAGTAGGTACACTATTATATATCTATGATAGTATCAGGGTTTGTTGTTGATGTATAACGCGTTATAAGTACTTACGTAATGGGTATTGTGACATGATTAATTTTCTAATACTGAATACAATGATATTATATCATTGAATTCAAATTTAATACCAACCATTATACAGTAAATTACTTTTTATATACAAACCTACCGCTGATAATATATTTTTTATAAAACGTTCGGTCGAATAAAATTATTTTAACATAATTTAGATTTTTTACATTACCAGTATCTACCATTATCTACAATATAATATAATGATTGTACATTTCGTATTTGTTTAAAAAATCAATCTGTGGCGTTCGGTACCTTAATTTCACTGTGTTAATAATGTTCGTAAATCACGATCTCGGAATATTGGTCGTTCTTTTAGTTTCATTTTAATGGTTTTATGAAATTTATTTGTATGAATCGATGATTAAAAATTTAAAACCATGGTAGATTATATTATACCTTGATTAAGACTAAAAACGTTTGCTTGTAGCATCAGGGACTAAAATTGTGTGTAGTATGACACGTTTTATGTGTAGTACGTACAATAAATACTAGGTGTGGAATACGAAATTAAAAAGTGTGTAATGGCCTGTAATAACTAGTCACTTTTTTTACAGTTTTTTCTTCGTTGATTGAAAAATTATTTGTTGTTACATAGGGAAATAGATAGATAATAATTTTAAATTTTATTCATCTGATACATATCATCGGGGGCAACAGCCATTAGTTGTTGCTGTTATAATTGTTACAATTATTTTTCTAATGTATATTCTTAATTATAATATTTAAATAAAATAGAAGAATTCAGATTTTCTTAAAAATAATACAATTTGGTGGGTAGTGTCTGAGTTCGGTCGTCTAGTCGAGCTCAGCGTCTAAGGGTGTTGGGAATGTTAAGTTTGTCAAGTTCCTCTGTGTAGGCGCAGTGGCGCAACTAATGCTGAAATATTGGGGCGGGGCTGTGGCCCCCACCTGACATCACATGAAAAGTAATATTATTTATTTACTCAAGTATAATTAAATATAATTTAATTATACCTTATTTTCAATATTTATATTATGATTTTCAAATATTAACAATAATATTTTTTGCTTAATACCTTTATATTATATATTGTAATATATTATCTCCGAAATAAAATATTACGTTTCCTAATAATATTTTAACGATATGTAAATAATAATTATTATTATTAGAAGTAAATTTTACAAGTTTCACTTAATATAGGTGGATGCAATATTTAAAAGATTATAAAATAAAAATATTTCGAATGATCGATACATCAAATAAAATAAATACTTATTAAACAAATGGTTAATGAATGTAGGTACCTACCTAATCAGAAATATTTTAAAAGAACTACATATGAACTAACATAATATTTTGTTTCACATCATGAATCATGATATAAAACAAAACAATATTATTGTTAATTTTTGAATATTATTTATTACATATTAATTGTTTTAATGAAAAGTATACCTATATTATATAGGTATAATAATATATTTATAATTAAATATTTATAATGTAATAATTACACTAATTCCGTTTTAAAAACGCCATATGGTTGTCAGTAATAAGTCTGGGGGTTATTTTTCCTAGGGTCAGAAATTTTTTCAGGGAATTGTTATTCCGCTATTACCCATCTCTATGCTATAGTTCAGTGCATAGGTAGACTGTAAAATTATGACGTGTACCTAATAATCTTACCAAATAGATGATAATTTATATCATACCGACATATATTGTTTCCTTAAAACGAATACAAGCGTACAGCTTATTTAATTTAAAATATTTATCATAGGCAATATAAAAAGAAGTTTAAATAAAAATTTAAAAAATTAAAAAACAAATAATTACAAAAAAAAAAACAAGACATATTACACAGTTTAATTTTTAAAGATTTGTTAATATTTTAGGAAAGAATTTAAAAGTTAATTTTAAGGGGCAATTACTAAGCGCCCCCCCCCCCCCACCTAGTTGCGCGTATGGCCCTGGAGGCTTTCTGCAAGGATATTACCATGGCCATGGCCATGGCCCATGAGATATCAGTGCGTTAAAGTCGAGTGTGTCCGCGATGAGGAGTCAGTTTATTATTATTTTTCTCTTCTTTTCCTGAGGCAGTTTGGCCATCCGCCGCAGATAGAGTTTTCAATTTTCCTTAATTTATTTTTTTTTGTTCAAGCCAGTGTGTTTTCCATTTAATTGTAATCAGTTCTTTAATTTGATTTTTATGTCTGCAAAAGTAGTAATATATAATTTGGGGGTATCTGTGTAATCTACTGCTTTTTTAGCTTCTTTGTCTGCGTTTTCATTGCCTTCTATGTCACTGTACCCTGGAATCCAGATTAGTACTATAGGAGTTACCGTGGGGGGCTTTGCATCACAATAAAACGATTTGTGTCGGTATATTGGTAAGATTATTAATCATTATACAATATAATTATTTTAGAGTAAATGCACTGAACTATATAATATACAGACAGTGAGTTGCGGAATACAAATTCCTGGAAATTAATCGCCGAACTTAGGAAAAATTATCTCCAGACTACAATATCACTCACAGTCACATGAAATTGAAAATGTTAAAATATTTGTTAAACCCTAATTAGTGTAATTACCACATTGTTAATATTTAATAACAAATATATACACTAGGTATAGAAATACTTTAAATGAAAAAAAATAATATACAGTTGACTTTGATAATTCGAAGTTGACGGGACTGTTGAAAAATTACGAATTACAGAGAGTTACGAAAAAAAAATTGTTTTTTTATTATTGTACATATTAATTAATTCAGTAAATTAGTTGGTACATATTAGAGTTATTTATTGTTTTTACATTTTAAATTGTATATGTAGGTAAAAATTATACTATGTAAATTAAATTATTATTATAAAAGATTATTACTTGTTGAAGAAATCTGTAATAGTTGTCTGCTTTATCGAATTTAGTTTGATTTTCTCAATAGTAACTAAAACTTGAAATAAAACTACATTCGGTTGACGGCTATCGACGACTCGACGAGTTAAATTACGATTAGAGACGATAATAAGACGATAAAGATCTTACTATAATAATTCTATAGTTATCGAAAATAATAAGCTAAATTTCTACAAGATTGTATAGTAAATTATCAACAAAAAAATTATCAGAATGCAGATAAAATACATTTGGTGAAGATACTTCGAACTGCCCAGCGTTGAACGAATGATACTTCGAATTGTGACGTGTTAGTGCCTATAGCGGACAGTTTTCCCAAAATTTTATTTTGTACTTAAATGCATTGTTTTTTTTTTTGGAATTACCGATTGATTTTCAAGGGACCACGAGTACTTACTTCGAATTATTGAAGGTTTGAATTATCGAGATTCGAGAGTCGGCTGTATACAAATAATTTTCCAACATTAACAATAATATTATTTTGTTTTATATCACAATTTGAAACAACACACCTATGTTAAAGATTCTTATAAAATAATAGGTACTCACTACATTAATCATAACTTTTGTTTGAATTTTTTTTTGTATTATTTAACGTATCAATGATTCGAAATGTTTTTATTTTTATTTTATAATATTTTAAATATTTTAAATATTATAGCTATAAGTAAATTTGAAATTCTTATCTATCTATTTCTCAATGTAACATCATTTTTTAATTTAATGAAGATAAAACTATAAAAAAAAAGTTACTAGTTAATACAGAAAATTAGGTACACACCATTTAATTTCGTATTCCACACTTAGCATTTATTGCTACACACTGTGTGTCCGGTGTCGTACTCTTTAAGATAATACTATAGTTTCTTGAAATCGCGTTATAAATTAAATATATCCTGACTATTTGATGCAAGTTTCTATCTGATCTGCCTCCAGAGTAACCAATGGCAACCATTTATAAACAACAACATAAATCCAATTTCTACAGTGAATCTAAAAATATCTGTTCAAGAACTTCTTTAAAATGCACATTTTGCTAAATATATTCTATATTTATAGTGCTTGTCTCTACACCATAAAACGAAACTACTGGCCAAATTTCATACTCGCATACTCATGAGTCAGTCAGTCAGTCAAGTTCATTTATATACCTAATAATATATATTATATAGATAGATATTTAATATTTAAACATTCTCTAAAAGGAATCCATTGTAAACGATCCTAAGGAAAAATAGTATCCAACAACACGATAATAACGAGTAAATCTTTTCACTCGCAGGAAATTTTTTTCATGAGGGAGAGGGGGGATAAAGCACCTAACAACTATTATATATTTATTTGTGATTTATAACAGAAAACCTTTCTCAATATTTTATTCTTTTAATGTTGATATAGGTAGTATATTATAATATAAAAATTATATAATAAATGTATCGATAAAATTATAGTATAATATAAATATAAATACAACATGTATTTTATACATTTATACATTGAAACAAAACATAAAACATATATTTACATTAAATCTAAAGTTATATTCAAAAGTAACAATATAAAAACAAATATAAAAAAAGGTTCTCTGCTGTATAGTAGGTTACAAGTGGGTCACTGTATAATGTTTGGTATTAAATTTGAATTCAATGATATAATATCATTGTATAAGAAAAACGATTCTGAGTGGAGAGGGTATGTCAGCATAGGTATAAGACATATTATATACTTATCTATAGTATTAAAAAAAAATTGAACTATAATAAATTACAAATTAATCATATCACAATATCCATTAGGTACTTATTATAAGGCGTTATACATCAATACCAAACAGTGATACTATCAAATATATATATATATAGAAGTAAACATTGGGAGTTTCAAGTACCCACGAATAATATTATACAATCACAACAAAATAATTAATATAGTTATTCTAGGTTTTTTAATATGTAATTTCGTCCAAATTTTAACTTAAAATGACTATAAAAATAAACTGTGCTAATGTATTTTTTAGATTTTTTGGTAACAAAATTAACTACTTACGTGGAATCTTGTTTTAAATTTTCAATCCTTAG
>CARXXK010001801.1:0-13393 GCA_949089665.1 Macrosiphum euphorbiae
GGTAACGGTCAGACTATATCCGATTTCGGCCGAACTATATTCGGCCGAAATCTTCCAAATTTTCGGATCAAAATTCGGCGGTCACATTGAATACGAATGGATCCGGAAAACGTTTAATTATTAAATACCTATGCATCATAGACGTTCAAATTTCAGTTGTGGTTTGCATTTTTGTCAGGATGGACGTGTGTGACCACATTTACTTGTTAGAAACAAGCCCTATTTTAAAGTACTTACTGTTACACGAAGAAGAAAAAAAAGTTTGGGTGAATAAAATTTATGAAGATAGGGAAAGATTTGGTGAATTCCATACTCTTTTCCCTAAACTCCTCGAGCAACCAGTAAAATTTTATGAATATATGAGAATGACACCTAAAACTTTTTTCTATATTCTTGAGAAAATTCGTTTCCAGCTCCAAAAATATTCAAACTTCCGAATTTGTATTACACCTGAAGAAAGACTAGTAGTTACATTAAGGTAAGAAGGATATCATATTGTATTGTAAATGCTTATAAAGTGAGTAATATTTTATATTATATAATATGTGATAATATTTGATTATAAAAACCTAGTACCTACCTACTTTAAAAATTAAGTTTTTAAACAATATATTACCTTTGTAACAAAAAAAATCATAGGTGAAAAATTATGTATAAATTAAATATGTATGAATAATACTGAAAAAAATAACATAATTACTTAGTATAATATAAGAAAAATGAATAAAATCACCGTTTCTAAACTTGAAAACGTAAAATTATATTGTAACACTGTTCAAAAAATATATTAAGTTATAAAAAAAACCATTTACTTACTTCAAAAGATAAATTATAAAATAATATAAAACATTAAAATATATCAATAAATATGAATACTTAATAATATGTAGAACTAGCTGTAGCAAAAGTTTGATTTGGTTCTTGAATAAAACTTGCAATGAATTGGTTAGAATCATTATGTATATTAGAACATGCTTGGCTTGAATCTTCAGGACGTGGTGGCTGTAAATATCTCATATTTAAATCATTTTGATTTAATCTATTGCTGTCACATCTATCTTGCTCTTCCAAAAACAGTTGTTGCAACTTATGTCTAACTATTAATTTTCTATTATCTGGAAGTTCTTGTAAGTAAGGCACCAAACTTACCATAAAATGGAAACTTTCGTCTTCAATGATTGTTTTTTTTTTTTGCGAATTTTCATTTATTTTACTAAAATGATGTAGTTTTTGTCTTTCGATATTAAGCAAATCACTAATTGCATCATGTTTATTAGTTTTTTTTTTTCGTTGGTAATTGCTCATATGATGAAGAATCCATACCTATAGTTGTTTCGTGTAATTTTTCCGATGTATTAAAGTTTTCGTTTACGACGTCAATACTGTCACTTTCTGGTGAATTAATTTCCCTAGTGTTTTCTAAATCGCTTTCCAATTCATTCATCGACATTGGTGTGGGGATATTACCTATCATTTGTCTCGGTGTTTCAATATCTTTTAAGAAAGACAATGCTTCATAAAATCTCCACTTTGATGAGTTTCCTCCAGACCCAGAACCTGTTGGTTTTTTGTTCTTTTTTAATTCTTTTTTATAGGTATCTCTTAAATTTTGCCATTTGGTTTTTAATAGATCACCTAAATTATAAAATAATTAAATTATATAAAATAAAATTGTAAAAATTATGTAAACATTTATCTAAGAAATATGTTGTTACTATGATTTTTAAAAATGTAGTTAATTCTGTAACCAAAAATCTAAAAAATATACAAAACCATAGTTTTAGATTCTAAGCAGAGCGATGAATGTATTGATTTTACAATGATGATGTGGGTTTTTCTATTTTTTTTTTATATCCTGTAAACAAAATTTTTACCAGAAGGAGTGCTTCGATTTCCACATTTAGTATCTTATCTTTTATAAAATTGGATAAGGTGGTATTTTAAAGATGCAATTTTTCGATTTACTCAACAGTTATTTAACGCCACGGGAAAAACCACCGAAAAATTACGAAAAAACGGGATTTCGCTGTTTACAAACATTTTCAGTTTCCAATTTTTTAAGTTTTTTTTTTTACAAATGTCAATAAAATTTTATTTGTAAAATGTACCTAATACAAGATTCTTCATAAGTTTTACTACCTTTATCAAATAAAAAATATCTACCGGAAAGTCAAATTAAATTTTTATGAGCTTTTGAAGAAAAACAAATTATTAATATGTCTTGCGACAGGTTTTATTATTATTACTGTCCTTCCCACACTTGCCGTGTGCCCAAATTATTATATTTTTATTGCTTTTGACACTGCCATGTGTCCAAATTATTTTATTTTACTGTTTGTAACTTGCCAAAGTATAATTATGTTATATAACCATGTAAAATACACCCACATAATTACCCTAAACTCATTATTGTCTTGATTTGTTAATTAACATTGTTTTCTTTACCCCAACATAAATCTTCAACATTCATTTGTTGCTGCGTGTATCAAAACCTGTGAGTTCCGCCGACTTGGCCCTCGGGTCACAGGTCATGATGAAAGTGTTCCCTTTTCTTCATGGGTAGTTTTTGTGGAACTAAAAAGCCCAAATCCTTACAATAGATTGAAATTGCAACCAAAATAATTGTTTCTTAAACCAAGTGGTTTGTGGGAATATTAAATAACGATGTAAACATAAATACCTACATTATGAGCCTTAGGTACGTTTCTACATTTCCACCTATGATGTTATGTTGAAGTAACTAATTTATTATACTTCTATCGTCTGGTAAATGCAAGAAAAATTATTGTTGCTTCTGCAATTCTGTTATTATCTACGACAATAATACAATTGTTATTACTACACTTCTGCATTTGATTGATTGAACTTAATTGTTATTGTGTAAACAAATACTTTTGATTAAAACTACACCGAATTCGTTTAGGTTTATCAAGAATTTATGTCTACAATTTATGAATTCACGTCCAACCCGTGTCCGCCGCTTTTTACTCGATACCGTATCTGGGGTCCGCTTGAAGCTTGGGTCCAAACAGTGCGGTTTAGAGCTTTCTAACGTCGTGCACGACGAGCCCTTGCAACCGCCGCCCGACGAGCACCCATTGTCTTAGTCATCTGTATCTGTGGCCCGCTGATAGCGTGGGTCCAGTCAGTGCAGATCGACCGTTATTTTCCGCCGCCGCCGCATTTTCGAGAGCGCCGAGCCAGAGCCGCCGCCCGAATATTGTCGTCGTGTTATTCAAAAATTTGCACATCGTTACCCACGGAACCAGAGACGGATTTACACAATTGCTGTGTTTATTTACCAGTAATTTAAGTAGTAAACTAATAACCAAATATGAAGTCTATCCGCCTTGAATGTTGTGTTGAAAATAATCGAATGTCTAATCAGAATAAACCTATTTTTTACTCGGCCGCCCTCTATTTCATAGACTCATAGTTCCGAAGAAAAATAAACAATTATTACATAATTTTATCTTTTGGATAGAAAAAGTTTTGTTTTTGTACACATAATGCATAGTACGTACGAGTATATTATATAAAAATATTCACAGTAACTGGTTTATAATTAGACTATCGTTCCAATACGAATCGATCGTCACCCTTAATCCTTATTCGTATTAAATATATCATATCTGTATGTATTGTGCGTGTAGTGTGTGTCTGTGTACGCCGTGCGATCAAACGAACTTATTAATAATTATTACGACTTAGCAAAAAAACAAATTAACGAAATATGTTATCCATGTTTAGTATTTAGATAATATTGCTATAATAGATCTACACTCCGGCAGTCGTTAGATAATTTACTTGGACGTTTATTGTTTTGTATTATAAAATAAAGAAGAAATTATATTAACAAGAATATTATTATACTTAAATATTAAACATTTTTTTTCCATCCTTCAGAGTAATCACCGTACATTAGAAAATCAAAAAGAAACTTAGAGTATTCTCAATAAAATATTGACCTAAAATTGCCGCCCCTAAAAATTTGCCACCCTAGGCAACTGCATGCCTACTTTGCCTGACGCTAAATCCGCCACTGCACGGAACGATATCATAAGTACGTAGTATTTTACAGCCGCAGTTCGAGAGCTCCCAGCCCGTGTAGCCGCCGCCCGAATATCGTTGCCGCCGCGTACCTATTACCTACTCAATTAGCATTACAAAATTACGGTTATTTGTGCGTCGCGTCATTGTCGCCGCCGCCCGAATCCTGTCGTAAATAACGATTACCTACCACCTACACGCCGCGCCGCAACCCGCATAATATAGTACGCACGAGATCGTTTCGGTTCAACAATAATATTGGCCGCCGCCGTATTTGGACACACTACTATAGCGTTGCCGCCGATATCAACTATACCAGCGGTTCTTAACCTTTTGTAGATCGCGGACCCCCTTACCAATTTTTTTTACAAAACATCTCATGTTATCATAACCAAAATTATAATAATTATTTTATATTAAAAATTACATTAGTAGACAACAAAACATACACATTTCCAATTATTTTTATTACATTTAATTTTTTATAAAAATGTAATATAAAACTATAATTGAGTACGATCGATCAACTGCAATTATAGAGGTAGTAAATATAAGACTGCCGAGACTACAGTGCTGTACTCATGTACATTTCGTATGAACAAGAAAAACTGATTACCTACTTAATAAATACTAATAATACAATTATTTGGTGTAGAATCTACATATTATATATGAAAAAAAAATAATAATCTAATAATATTGTAATAATGCACTCTGTCACTTATTGATGTATCATGTATGTTATGTGTTGAGGCTGCCCAAGGGGCCCCGGACCACAGGTTAGAACCGCTGAACTATACAATAATACATTGCCGTCGTCGCAGATTATTCACCAGTACCATTCGACCTGTGTAGTAGCCAGTGGCGACTGGCGGCTATCCTATACTGAAGGTGTATCCGTTGATACACCTTATAGTTGGGTGGGTGGTCTTGGACCTCGGTGTGTATGGTGGGTAATGACTAATGACCCTAAATTAATGAAAACAATATATTTAATAATCCAACCGGTGTCTATACAAATAGAAATACTAGGTAGTAAATATATTGAAATATTGAATGTAGAAATTGTTGCATTTACACTGTTTCAAATAAACTATAAACAGTACAATAAAATTAGCTCAGAACATTAAAATTATAATTATTAACATTAAATATTATATATTAATAAGTAATCATTAATTAATGTTTATACCTACCTACCTAGTGGAGATAAGATAATTTTTATATTTTATTCATTTTATTTATTCTGTTGCTATACAGTAGGTAGGTAGGTACACAATATAGCTGAGTATTGACTGAAATTCTAATTTTTACAACATTGGATATTCACTCGATTTCTCATGTAGCGATTTATTTATTTTGTTGTAATTCAAAAACGAATAACTGTAGATACATGAAAATTTCACTGAATATTTATATTAGCATTTCCTATACACCATACATATTTGAAAATATTTTGACTCTTTTTGAGCTGCTAACGGAATTTTCAGTTTCCAATTTTTTTTAGTTTTTTATTCTATAAATATCGATAATGTTTTATCTGTTGGGCCAAATGTGTGAAAATTTAATACAAGGCTCCTGATATATAGTTACAATATCAGTTGAAGAATATTAAAAATACATAGGCACAATTTGTTTTTATAAACATTTAAAGATCGAATTTTGACAAAATTTATCAAATTTAAAATTGAATAATTATTTTGTAGTTAAGATCTATAAATTGTTAAACTTCTATATCTAAGGATTGAAAATTTAAAACTAGATTCCATGTAAGTAGTTAATTCTGTTACCAAAAAATCTAAAAAATACATACCTAATCACAGTTTATTTTTATAGTCATTTTAAGTTCAACTTTGGACAAAATTACATAAAAAGAAACCTAGAATAACTATTTTAGTTATTTTTTTTTGATTGTATAATATTGTTCGTGGGTACTTGAAACTTCTAAAGTACACTATTATATATCTATGATAGTATCAGGGTTTGTTGTTGATATATAACACATTATAAGTACCTAATGGATATTGTGATACGATTAATTTTTAATTTATTAGAGGTACCTATTTTATATAAATTTTTTTTAATACGATAGATAAGTATATAATATGTCTTATACCTAGACTGACAAACCGTCTGCGCTCAGAATCGTTATTCTTATACAATGATATTATATCATTGAATTCAAATTTAATACTATCCAAAATACATAATAAAATATTACAAAATACTTAAAAATAACGAAAATTATTTTGAGTTATAAGTTCATGAAAAATTTTCTTTTTAAATCTAAGACTTGAAAATGTAATACAAGATTGCTCATAAGTTTGTCTACCTTTATCAAAAAAAAAAATGTCTGCAAGAAAGTCAAATTAAATTTTTATGAGCGTTTGAAATTCATATTTTTTAAACATTTTACTATATTCACTGGATTTCTCATGTAACGATTTTCTTATTTTGTTGTAATTAAAAAACGAATGACTGTAGATACTTGAAAACTTCACTGAATGTTTATATTAGCAATTTCTATACACGATAAGATTTTGAAAATAATTTTACTCTTTTTGAGCTGTTTACAGACATTGTCAGTTTTCAATTTTTTTAGTTTATTTTTCTATAAACATTAATACAATTTTATTAGATGGGTAAAAAGCTTGAAAATTTAATGCAAGGCTTCTGATATATTGTTACAATAGCAGTTGAAGAATATTAAAAATACATATTATGCACACTTTTTTTATAAGCATTTAAAGTTTGAATTTTTCCAAAGTTTATCAAATTTAAAATTTAATAATTATTTTGTTGTTAAAAATTTATAAAATGTTATAGCTAAGGATTGATAATTGAAAATAACGTTTAACGTAAAAAGGTTATATATAAATTACTTTATTCACAATAATATCATCAATTAATATACTTGGTAATATCATAGGCTGACCTACCGTTTTCGCTCAGAATCGTTTTTCTTATACAATGATATCACATCATTGAATTCAAATTTAAGATCATCCATTACAGTGACCCACTTTTAACCTACTGTGTAGCAGAAGAACATCCACTTACCCACCTTTTTAAAATTGATTATTAGGTTGTATTTAATATTAAAATTGTTTCCTAATAGTAGCTTTCAATTTAGTCCTTCAATGACGTATACTTTGATTTGATATTATAGTGTGTTGATTGTAATTATTAATTCTGCTGTTCCTATTTGTATTAGTTCATTATTATCAGCCCTTGTTATTGTTATTTGGGTTTTATGTCTTGTTTATTTTTTATTAATGAATAATCTATACATGATAGATTTGAGCCTGTGTCTATTATTGCATTTGGTTCGTTGCCCTCTAGTTTTATTTTTATGGAGAGCACTCTTTGTTTCCGATCCGTGTCTGAAACTACGCTTGTATTTTGATTGTTGATTTTAATTTTATTTTTGTGTTGAATTAGCAGGTTTTTGGTTTCTATGGTTGTCTCGTCTTCTTGTATAGGCCGGTTCTGATATTCTCTTATGTAGTTTCCGCATATATCACAAAACATAACGTTTCCCTCCTCACTCCAAGTTCTTTGTCATCATGGTCGTCTAGCATATCCTTGGACGAGGACAAATATTCGCAGTCTTGGCAAAATTGTGAGTACCATATTGTTGATTTGTCAGTTTTAAAATTGTCGCCGATTTTATTTTTTTCCATAGGGTTTTGTTGTGAAAATGTTAAACAATCGAAACATTAGGGTAAGAAGTGGTCTACATTTTTTTTCTAGTATTAAAGTCCGGAAAAACTGTGTTTATTATTATGTTATTGAATTGACGTGGCTTATATGTTTTTGTGATGATTCCTGGTGTCCAATGATAATCTTTTTTGATTATCCCTATATTTTTCCTATTTAATTTCCAGTTTATTATGACATTTGTATAATCGGAATCTTCGTGTATTAAATATAGGTTGAAATTGAATTGGTCACAGATAAACGCTAGATCGTCATCTTCAAGATAGTAGCCAGATTTTTAATTAGGAATGCCGAACATATTTAATAATTCTACCGTCTTTCTATATACGAGCAGGGACGGCGCGAGGGGGGGAGGCAGTTGCCCCGGGCCCCGCGATTTTAAAATTATAGTTTAGGGCCCCGCAGTTCTGAAATGATTTATACTGTTCAGAGATTTTACTGAATTTCGCAATCGTATTTATTGAAATCATAATTCGTATTATTTTTTTTTTCTGCTAAAATAATTCTTTGTTCCGTGATTCGTTATTTTTAGACGACAGTCCAGTGCCGGATTTAGAGGTGGTGCAGGCCACAGGGGGTGCATTGCATCGGGGCCTCAAGACCAAGGTTGTATTAGAGGCTTCATGTTGAAGTCCTAAATTTTCGTATAATCGTACTATTTATTTAACCTCAGAGGCTTGCTCAGTCGCGCTATAGTGCAGTATCTTGCTGGACAAACCAATAAGATAACCCGGTATCGATGCCATTTTGTCATCAAAAATACTCTGCGGGAATAACGATATTGCCTTATAGAATCAACGAAATTTCAAAATTTTTTTTTTTAATTTTTAGAAGGAAATATTGTACAGCTTTCATCGATCTCTGTTTTTCAATGTTTTATTCTCAAACTTAATAATATGTCTAAAAAAACACAAGATAAAAAACATTTTTTAACAAATTTTTTATACAATTATTTGAAATAAAATACAAAATCAGAGATCGGTGAGGGCTATAGGAAGTGTTCTTCTTTCAGATAAAAATATAGTCATCAAAATCCGTCAATTCTACAAATCTTGAGAGTTCTTCCCGTAAAGTCATTTTTTTCGATATAATACACCCTATCAACGCCCCCTAAATAGGTATCGGGTACCCACTATATTTGTGAAAAAGTCTTATAATTTAGATGGTAACTAAAATATAAACGGATTATAATTTACGGACATACCTTGATCTTGATGCAGTGTTATTGGTTTCAGATATGTTATTTTGTACTTTTGTCGGTTTTATTTTTTAAAACTACTCTACAAACTCTATTATATTAATTTTTCATTTGCTTATGAAAAATATAAATTAGGTAGGTACCTACCTACACTATCTTTTATTGACTTTTGAAAAATAAAAAACATGTCTATCAGACAATATGAAAGTGGTGCATATCTAAAAGACGGAGAATAATGTTCAAAACATTGAATTAAAAAAATATAAAGGATTGATGAATAATTTTGTATTCAATTCAGGTAATTGTACCTAATTCATATTTGTGTCCTTTCATTTTAGGACAATATAGATAATATACAGCTATACTGTCATATTAATGATATTTATTCTTAATTTATATTATACTAGCATAGAAGCATACATTAATACATCATATTATCTAAGCGTGGTATAATAGGTATGAGAACAGCGAATGCATGTATAATTTCATAATTTACCTACCCATTCAATTATGGACTTTAAATTTTGTGTTTTTTAGTTTGTTTAATATATCAACACGACAAAACGTATCAAATAAATAGATAATGTAATGTCGAGACAAATTGGTCAACTGCTACTAGTTGACGGCTTACGTATTTAATATGAATCTAATCGGATAAATTGAGAGTGAATTCGCTAAAATATAGAATACCTATTTATAATACTGTAAATAATTACGTTATAATATATTACACGAATTTCTTTATTTTGTTTTTATTATTAAGCTACCTCAGCAAGTGGTACCTATTTAATTAATATATTTCTAATGATACAATTTGTGATATTTATTTTTTTTGTTATAAGTAATTATTATTGTATAATACTACTTATGTATTACTGTTATTATACTGTATTCACCCACAATGTATTATATTTATAAAGACTTATGGTCGTTTAAATAAAGATGCCTTAGGCAGTTAAAAAAAAAAAATTTTTTTTTGTTTTGTTTACTGAACACTGATGTAAACAAATTTGATAAATCATCCTAGGAATTAGCTACGATACATCACGGCTATAGTATAATAAGGTTTAAAGTAATTTATTATAGGAGGTAGCTAATATGATGTACGGACATTTTTGGCACTAAAACTTCTGCTGCCCTTGGGCCTAAAAAACTTAGTTGCGGCACTGAATAAAATCAAGTTGTATGTACACACAACATTAATGTGCTAATTTCTAGACAAATATTTTTGAAAGTTAAAAATAAAATTACTTATTGTATTAATACATACCTACTTAATACATATAATATGTACCTACATGGCTACATATAAACTTAGTAATGTATAAATGTATAATTATGTAATAATATTTTAATTAAAGAAGGATTATAAATTATTTTTTCTAGTTCCCATAGGTCCTAGTCCATAATTATAGATAATTATAAATTAATTTATAAAATGTATGTACCTATAGTGGTACACAAATATTTTTATTTTATTTCATTATTATGACAAATACAATTTTTATGATTTCCACAAACATATTATTATAATTAAATATAATATACAAATTTTAAATTTTAATATGCCCCTAAAAATATTCCGGTCGAGTCGAAGCATATCTATATGTCTATACTCTATATAGGTATATGATATATATAATGTATGTATTATAAATGCATTTAATTGAAAGTGTTACATTTGTCAGTGTTGCTAATATTTTCACACGATTACTCCAATTATAATTTAAGGGCGGAGCAGCACCTCCAAAAGAAAATTTCACTTCAATAATTATTTGAATGTTAAAATTGAAAAATAAATATTTTTGTTATGCCGGCTTGAGTAAGTTAACATGGTGACAACGTATTTCAACTACACAAAAACTATCTGTGTAGAATAATCATATTTTGTCAGTGTTAATTTGTATACGTCGTATTGTTCGTAACATTGAGTAAAAATTTTCGCTTCAATTTCATTTCGGTTAATAAAGTGTATTTACACAAAGATACAGAACACAAGGATCGCATTGGTAGTCCGTGCGTCTTTAATTTGTTTGTCGTTGAATCTCCGAAAAGTCTTTCGGTTCATACTTGAGATGGTACTAATAATTGATCTGGCTGCAGTTAAGGACGAAATCACGACAATGCTGAAATATAAGGATACGGTAGTAAAGTTGAAACAAATTATACAACATTATAATATATTCAAATATCAATTATCATATAAGCGTGCGCATAAAGATTTCCAGGGGGGGATAGTAACAAAAAAAAGAGTCTCCCTGTGGACCCTTGTCTATGTTTATGTTTATGTCGGTGGGGCCCTTCGGTTCTACACATTGTTTTTGTTAAATAAAATAAATTATTATAAAATAAATAGGTGTAAGTAATTTAAAGTACTAAAGTTTTTTTCAGTTTGGCGGGCTCCCTAAAAACATTTCCCTGTAACATAAATGAGAAGATGCATATTATTATAGAAAATGAATCAAATCATCCTATCTACTCATCGTAACGATGTAATGCCTAGGTGCATTATAATATTAATTTAATTACCAACGGGATGTTTGCACGACTACGAGTCAGTGGCTTCTATAGGGGGGAGGCCCCCTAGGTCAGAGCCCATACTGAAATTGCAGATTCAATTAAAGCATTGCATGTATATACATACATATATATATACTGTATATAGTTTTTCACCATGATTAAAGTAGGTGGTTGATTAAAATCGTTTTTGAGGAATCAACAATAAAATGTTAGATTGTTAGGACTTGCTTTGATGACTTATTGACTGATGTTAAATTCTTAGTAAGATAACATTAAAATATATATAAATGACACTGTCAATATTTTTGAAAAATAATTTTAAATAATAACTATAAAATTAAATTGCACAATTTTTATTTTACTGTATATGTCATAATTATAACCACCCAGCTCCTTAAAAAATGTATGGTTATGGCTACGTTAGTCGTGCTATGCTTGACTAGTGATAACTAATAAATAGGCCCATAGTAAAAATAATACGTATATACGCCACTGCTAAGAGTTGTTTCCCAACAATTTAACAATTACCTAGTGTTTCCCTGGGTTGCCAACAGGTAACATACGAATTGGTTCCTGATCTATCTACGGGTAACACAAAATGCACATGAGGCAAGTTTGAATTTAAAACATATACTTTTGACGAATTCAAAGTTCAAAATTTGGCAGACACTCGACTTTTTAATATATTTACCAATAAACTTTTCTTTTTCAGTGATCTATTAAATAAAATTATTTTTTCAAACTTCGTAGAGATTGTTCGACCTAATAAAATATCATACGATTCATACGAATGTATTAAGATAACCACGATTACTAAAATCAACGCAACATCGCAGTTTTTTATGCTCATTCGTGTAGGTTTTATTTCGTATTTATAAATTATAATCTAATAAGCCCACATATTATTCTTACGATGGTAGAATTAAGAGGATTGCAAACGGATAGTTATTAAGGGAAATAGGCAGTTTTCAGGCTACATTTTAGATTTTCAATTTAAATTTCTAATAATCATCAAATTTTCTCATGTACCATTACCGTCTACCAATTATAGTCGAAATTCTTCTATGAGTACCTCCTATGAGGTATGGAATTAGTTACTTAATATATTTCATATTGATTTATTTTCGTGTTCAACTATTGATATTATGTTTAATGTATATTTAAATAATTTGTATACAAACGAATGTTTGTCTGTCTGTCCTTTATGCATTCCTAAACGGCTGGACCGATTTTGATAAAATATTTTGTGTATGTTTGAGCGATTCCCGGGTTGATTTCCAAAGTTGTATAACCTATTTAATAAGTGTGTATTAACTACTAAGAATTTAGTTTAGAAAATTGTACGTTACCAATATCTCATATTTCATTTTTATTGAGTATTTTTGTCCGTCAAAATAACCGAGTGTCAGTCTTTAATATTTTAAAATGTATAAAATAAATGTACCTTTTCAAAGCGATTTAATTTTACGAGAATTTAATTTTTGTTCAAAGAAAAACATTTATATACAAAAAATTCCTTCGGAAATCACAAAATAATATATAAATGGTTGACATGGTAATATGGACACACAGACAAACATACATTCATTTTTATATATATAGTCATATAGATTAAAATGTTAGATACCTATTATATTACTAGCTGATCCCGTGCACTTCGTTACCAGATAAATGTACCAACTCTATAAGACTCAAACTTTGTTCAATTCGTTATATAATATTCGATGTATGGTGTTCAAAAGTCATCTTAATTTTTCCGTTGCCCGTTAAATAAAAATTCTAATTCGCAGCAGTATATTATCAGGTAGGCAATCTAGGTACATGCTGTAGATCGCTGACCCAGTGATGTTTGTACGTAACCTCATAATTTAACTCTAAAGTATCAAAGTCATACCAAGTATGTCA
>CARXXK010001802.1:0-13262 GCA_949089665.1 Macrosiphum euphorbiae
TTAAAGCTGTTAAAATCATGAATATTAAAATTATATTTAATAAAAAATATTATGAACTTATATTTAGGGCTCTGTTGCCCAAATACTGTATTCATTTTAGGGACGATAACATTAGTATTAACCTTAAATCGCGTATTATAATTGTGACACGGAACATCAATGCAAGTTTTGAAACTGTAAAACAATAGGCAAATGTTTTTTGTGTATAATGTTTTTAAATTTAATATCTCTAGCGCTTTATATAAATTAATTGTAGAATATAGCGAAGGTTTATAGAAAATAAATGAGTTTAAAGTGATTTCAAGGTTCCGAAAGTGAGTATGATATGTTCCTCCCCAAAATGAAATCCCATAAGAAATAATAGATTGAATTAGTGCAAGGTATGTACATTTTTTTAATTTGACGTTTAAAATAGATCTAAGAGATTTATATATGTAGAAAAATTGTCTTAACATATTATTTATATAATTTATGTGTACATCCCATTTTAAATTAGCATCAATATATAACCCTAGGTATTTAATAGAGCTTACTCTATCTAATTCTCTACATTTACATACATTATTTTTATTATTCATGATGATACAACTATTAGAATGAGCAATGATTTTATAATTATTTAAATCTGTAGATTTTCGTATACCAAAGTGAATGTATTTAGTGTTTTCGTTGTTTATCTCTAGCGAATTATTATAAAACCAGTTTTTGACAATATTAAAACTTTCCTCAGCCAATAATTAAATACATAATAGGTATGTCTATATTGATATTCTTACAAACTAAATGTAAATCGTAAGTTATTGTACGTAAAATATTGTTAACTGGAATACATAAAATGTTTGTACAACAATTTGTAGGGTAAAAACTAGATTTTCTAGCCAACATAATATTGTTATATACAAATAGGTATACAATTGGGCTGACAGCGGCTTTAATTAAAAGATGGTTAGTGTAGGTATAAGAGCGAATATTTAAAATAATATGGCGGCAATGCATTTACGTGTATGAATTTTATTTCAACATGATATGTCACGGACGAACGTTCATAAGATAATAAACAACGCTCCCGAACTCGACAACTCGTCGCTCGGTACACAGGTGTGAGTAGTGGGCGCGGCTTAAGCGTCGCGTGTTTGCGGATCACGAAAACACCTAACAGCGCATTCTCTTGGTCATTGCATGGTTTCGTTTGCCCGTTTACGGCGTCCGGCGTCCTCTTAACGATCGCGCGCCGTAAAAAGATTCATACCCTGACCCGCGAAGGCAACGTCGATCCGCACCGGTTTACGTGTATTATAATAATCGCAATTTCTTACGTTTTAACATAAATTATTTACGTAAAACCACAAACCGACAGGACAATAAAGAAGCAAAAGAAAGATTGGCGGGTATTCAGTGTAAGATACAAAGGGTGTATGACGCTGGAGAGGCAATGGGAATAGTACCTACCAATAAGATGGCACACACTAAGTTTAAGATCATATACGCAACATTAGAAAATGTATGTTCTGATTTTGAAGCACAGTTGACTGATAACAAATTACATTTGTAGCATAGGACAATTATGAAATCAGTCAGCCATTTAATTTGAGGTATAGTGGAAGTTAGTAACAATTTATTCCATCATGAAACGGTAGTAATATTCTTTATAAGCTACCGCGAATTTTCGAATGTTACTAAGAGTAGTATTATTTTTCAAGGTATTATGTGCAATTAGAGTTTGAGATTTGGGGGGATTATAAGTCTTAGGTATACTATGGCAAGATCATGGGTTCAACCCTCAACCCCCCACCATTACCAAAAAAATATACATTGTGTTTTTGTAAATTTACTACAACAATGATTTGCATTTTATAGTATTATATCGATATAAACGTTTTTAATATACTTAAACAAATTATATAAATACCTGTATACTATTTAATCATCGATGAATCTATTTTATACATTTTTTTTTTTGAACCCTGCACATGGGCTTCTATTATGGTAGTCATACTATCTAAAAAATGATCCACAGGTAAAAATAGGTCATCATTTCAAATACGAGTAAATCACATTGTTTGGTAGATCACGTATTGAACAATCACTGTAATTGATGATTGTCTTTAATAACAAGTTCAATAAATATAACATTTTCAAATGTACTAGGCAATAGAACATATTATAATTTCATTGAGTAACAAACATATAAACTTTGTGTATGTGTGATTTATTTGTACATTAACACGAATACAATTATTAATAAATTATCACAAAATAAAAAAATTATAAATCAATACATAGGTATAACCATATAAGACATAAACACATAAATATTACAATTAAAATACAATATAATTACCGACAATACTTATCATCGAGTGTTACTGTTTATTATTTATTATAGGTAATATATACAATTATACAAATTAATAAAAATATAATGATATATTATACATTAAAGGTGGGATAAAATACCTAATTTTCTGTTTTTTCTTGTTGTTGATAACATAGTTTTATTTAAGTTTTTAATGGTATGAAATATTCTTAAACGGATATAAAGTTTTTTAAGAAATTCAATTCCAAAATTTTATTTTTAATGTCAAAATTTTTTTAACATCTTTACATTATCCAATACATTTTTAAGTTTTTTCCCAACATTGTCTTGTACTGCTAATAAAGGAAATTTTTTTTTTTTTTTTATTGATCTTTGTAATCATATTATCTTCGGCGACATTAGCTTTTTACATAATTTTGTTAATATCTCTTTAATTTTTGGCTTACAATTTGATTACAATAATTGGGGGGGGGGAAATTGTTACTTATGACTAAATATTATGTTTAAATAAATTTTTCTATTCCGGTGTTCTTTAGGAATGTTATGATTCTCTCGGGTTGACAGTCAGGTCCTATTGCTTCGTACATGTTGGCTTGTATGTCGAGTTTTTCTCTTGCTTCTTCGGTTGATCGGCATTCAGTTATAATGTGTTTTATTGTGAGGGTAACTCCGTATGTGGTGCATTCTGTTGGTGGTTGGTTCTTCATAAGATGTCCGTGTGTGATGTGGCTGTGTCCGATTCTTAGTCGGTTTATTATTATTTCTGTTTTTCTTGATGTTTCGTGTTGTGGCCAGGGATTTATATTTTGTTTTATTTCACGTAATTTTGTGTTTTGGTTTAGCCAGTGATTTTGCAATATATTTTGTGTGATTGTTTTTATGTGTTTTTTTGTGTCTAATATTGTGTTGTATTTTTGTTTGGGAGCTTCAGATGTTATTGCATTTTTTGCGTGTTGGTTGGCTAGGTCGTTCCCGTGGATTTTGCAATGTCCTGGTGTCCAAATTATTTGGACATTTTTGTTTTGGTGTTTTAGATTTTCGATTTGGTTTATGATGTTAGTAGCAATGTCGTTGGTTTGGAATATATTTTGGATACTGTTGATGGTGCTTAGGGAGTCGGTGAATATATTGAAAATTTGGTGTGGGTTGTTTTCGATATGTTTGAGAGCTGATGTTATGGTGATAGCTTCGGCGGTATAGATGGAGCATTTTTTTTTGTAGTTTATATGTTATTATTTCTTCGTCTATAATGATTGATATTCCTACTCCTTGTTCGCTTTTAGAGGCGTCGGTATAAATGTCTTGACCTGATAGGTTATTTTTGAGTTCGTGGAATAGATTTTTATAAATTTCTGGAGTGGTTTCTTTTTTTTATTTACTGCTATTTCAGTGTTTATGTTGATTTTAGTTGACCATGGGGGAGTTTGTATGATTGTGTTTTTCAATATATTTGAAAAATCTAATTTGTATTCGTTGATGATTTGTTTGATGTGTTCGGGTATTAGTGTTTCGGCGTTGTTTCTAGTTAGTCTTGCGGCGAAGTGTAGTGATATTTGTATTCTTTGGATCCATAGGGGAGGTTCGCTTGCTATTATATAGATACTTTCGACTGGGCTGGATTTGAAGGCGCCAATGGCTAGGCGCAGGCAGGTATTGTGTATTGGGTCTATTGTTTTTAGGGCCGTGTTTTTAGCTGAAAGGTATAGTTCAGCACCGTATTCTAATTTTGACCGGATAAGAGCTTTATATAATTGTATTAGTAGTTTGCTTTTGTATCCCCATGTTGTATGTGCGAGTATTTTTATGATGTTTGTTCTTTGTGATGTGTCTTTTTTAATGTTTTTTAAATGTGGTAACCATGATAGTTTTGTGTCGAATGTGACGCCTAGAATTTTGATTGTGTTTTTATTTGGTATTGGGTGCTCGTTTATTTTAAAGGTGGGTAGATTTTGGTTTCTTTTTTTTGTGAAACAGATGTTTTGTGATTTATTGGGTGAAAAATTGAAGCCGGTTTCTGAAGACCATTTTGTGAGGTTATTTATAGTTTCTTGAAGTAGATTTTGTATTGTGTTTGTTTGTTTGCTCCTGTAAAAAATATTTAAGTCGTCTGCAAAGAGAGTGTATTTGATGGGTCCAGTTGTGGTGTTGGATATATCGTTTATGGCTACTAAAAACAATGTGGTTGATAGGCTAGATCCTTGTGGGATTCCATTTTCTTGACAAAAGGTCTCGGAAGTTGTGTTGCCTAGTTTTACTTGGAATGTTCTAGTTTGTAAAAATTTTTTAATGTAGTTGAGTAGGTTACCGTGGCATAGTATTTTGCTTAGTTTCGATATGGTACTGTGTTTCCAAGTGCGGTCGTGAGCTTTTTCTATGTCGAGGCTTATGAGACTCATAGATTGATTATTGGAGAAAGCTTTATTTATTTCGGTTTGGATATATCCTAGGCTGACGATTGTAGATTTGTTTTTCCGAAACCCGTTTTAGAAATTCGATAGGTAGTTTGTTTTTTCTATGTACCATATTAACCTTGAGTTTATTATTTTTTCTAGAATTTTGCTAATATTGTTTATGAGGGAGATTGGTCTGTAGCTGTCTACTTGAAATTTATTTTTATTTGGTTTCAGTAGAGGGATTATTATGCAATTTCGCCAGTTGTTGGGGAAGAAATTGTTTTTCCAGATTTTGTTGTAGATGTGACATAGGAGAAGTTTTCCGTTTGGTGGGAGGTGTTGGATAAACGAGTATGGTATTCCATCGGGGCCGGCACTTTTGTTTTTACTCTTTGATAAGGCGTGAAGTATTTCATTGATTGTAATATCTTCGTTGAGTTGTATTTGTTGCGGAATATTTGGGTTTATTTTTGAGTGGATTGGTGTATTTTCGGCTTGGAGTTTTTTATTTTTAAATTCGGTGGTATAGTTTAAGCTGCTACTATTTTTTTGGAAGTATTCTCCTAGTTGCTTTGCTGCTTCTTCTTGTGAGAATATGGTTTCATTGTTGAGTATGTTTATTTGGTTACTACGTTTTAATCCTTTTAATGATTTTATTTTATTCCAGACATAAATTATATAAATTATAATATATATATTATTATAAATATATATATTTTATAAATGATATAAAGAAAATTGTTAATAAATATATGGTCCAAATTATTTATATAATTAAGAAACTGATCGGTTGGTACATTTAATTTTCCAAAAGTGGAATCAGTGAAATTAGCTTCACTATTTGTATATGCTTTAAAATATATAAATAAAAGTGATTGGTCTAATTGGTTTTGATTTGTAATATAATTTAAACACATCTCACAACTATGTCTTTCCATACACTTTTTAATAAAATAGTCACAAACACAGGCAAGTGCATTTCTCTCTGGAAAGCGTAACTAACGGTATTCAACAGTCCCAACTTTTAAATGTGAAAAGTTAAAAGGAGTTTTTTCTGGAAATAGTGCATGGCCATTATTTAAGGGGGTGAAATATCTCCAATATTAGTCAATATGCCGTTCAAGTCATCCAAACAATTAGATCCACTTGAATGTTTAAAATAGTTCATAAAAAAGGTGGGCAAGTGGGTGTCGCTCTGCTGTACAGTAGGTTACAAGTGGGTCACTGTATAATGGATGATATTAAATTTGAATTCAACGATATAATATCATTGTAATAAAAAAACGATTCTGAGCGGAGACGGTATGTCAGTCTATGTATTAGACACATTATATACATATCTATGGTATTAAACAAAAAGTTGACCTATAATAGGTACCTATAATAAATTCCAAATTAATCATATCACAATATCCATTAGCTACTGGTAACGCGTTATACATCAACAAAAACCGTGATACTATCATAGATATAAAATAGTACACTTTAGAAGTTTCAAGTACCCACGAATAATATTATTCAATCGCAACAAAATAACTAAAATAGTTATTCTACGTATGTAATTTCGTCCAAATTTGAATTTAAAATGTCTGTAAAAAATAAGTGTGTTCATATATTTTTTAGATTTTTTGGTTATAGTATGATGTATTTATGAGAACCTTTGTGTTGAATTTGTGATCCTTAGCTATAAAAACTGAACATTTTATAATTTTTTAATTCCAACGATTGATAATTTTCGAGATTTTGATAAATTTTGTCAAAATTTGATCTTTAAATGCTTATAAAAAAACCTGTGCCTATGTATTTTTAATATTTTTCAACTGCTATTGTAACAATATATCAGGAGCCTTGTATTAAATTTTTTCACTTTTTGGCCCAACAGATAAAACTTTATATTTTATATTTTCAAAATTGTATGGTGTATAGAAAATGCTAATTTAAACATTCAGTGAAATTTTAATGTATCTACAGTTGTTCGTTTTTGAATTGCAACAAAATAAGGAAATAGCTACATGAGTAATCGAGTGAATCCAATGTTGTAAAAATTTGAATTTCAAACACTCATAAAAATTTAATTTGACTGTCCGGTAGAGATTTTTTTATTGATAAAGGTAGATAATCTTATAAGGAATCTTGTGTTTCATTTTCAAATCTTAGATTTAAAAAGAAAAATTTTTACGAATTCTTAACTCAAAATAATTTGCTAATTTTCGTGATTTTTCCATATTTTGTCAATTTTTGAACTTTAAATGCTTATAAAAAAAAATTGTGACTAAGGATTTTTAATATTTTTCATCTGCCTTTGAAACAATATATTAGGAGCCTTCAATTAAATTTTCAAGCTTTTGCAACCAACAAATAAAATTTTATTGATATTTTTAGAAAAAAATCTAAAAAAAAATGGAAAATGAAAATGTCCCTAAACAGTTCAAAATAAATCAAAATATTTTGAAAATGTTATCATGTATAGAAAATGCAAATATAAACAAACAGTGAAAATTTCATGTATATACGTTCATTTGTTTTAGAGTTACACCAATAACCAAAATCAATTTTTTGGAAAACCAATTTTGCGTAAAAATTCCCGTTTTTCCTTAACTTTTATGTTGTTTTTCTCGGCGCTTGTGAAAACTACTGGGAAATTTATACTTTTGACCCCCCAAAGTACCAACTAGATTCACTTTCCTATCAGAAAAGCTACTGATGAAGAAAATCCAAGCACTTTTACTGTCCTAAAACGTGATGACAGACACAAAAAAAAAAAATATAAAAATATAAAAACATACATCATTGTAAAACCAATACATTCATCGCTCCGCTCAGAATCTAAAATATTTTTTTAAAACTGAAGAAAAATTGTATTGAGGTTGGGTTTACACAATTTCCATTCTGGTTGCGGAAAGTTCCAAAAAGATTCTCCAAGCAATCTTGATTTAAACGACCTGTGTATAAGATATAGGGCTTACCTAATTCTTTGGTCATGTCATCCCATAATTGTAGAACTGAACTAATAGTTATCTTCAATATCTTCCAGCCATTTAAAAATTTTACTCGTGATGTAACATCTACTTCAACCATTTTTCCATTTACAATTTGTTTTTGAATAATCTTCATGTTTGTAAATTCTTCTAACATTAATTGTAAATGTTTTCTCTGGTAATCAGCATTGAATTCTTTATTCCCACAGCTAGGTTTTGAATTTAGTAGGTCGAATAATTTGTCCATGTTATCAATAAATTGAACAGTACCATTAGCTAAACTTGGAAAAATTAAACCTACAATACAGGTGTTCATACCAGCTGCTACTGTAGCACTAAACTTTTGGCTAGCATATCTTACGTTCATTTTCTCATGATTAACTAACTAGGTATGTCAGCAACTTTACTTATTCTGGTATTAATACGAATGAAACCATGAAAGAAACAGTAGTAACTTGATTATTCCATTATAATGTGACGTCAGCTGCCAAGGATTTTATTCAACATTTTTGGCGGGTTTCTAAAGTATAGTAATCATGATTAACTAACAGTATGGGATATTAGTATTACACTATTACCACAGAAATACAGAATATAACATTACCCTATGTCTGGTATCTCATGATTAACTGAGTATCGAATTCACAAGACCACATCAGCTGATGTACAACCTATTTATACTTAAATAAATTGTACTTAATAATGTAAAATATATAATATAAATGTATAATGAACTATCAAAAAGCATTTGTTTTTATTTCTTTATTCTATAAATACCCATGATTACCAAAATAAATAAGAAATAAAGAGAGCTATTGACTGCTATGGGTGTATTATTACAACAAAACACAAATTAGCTGTTTATTAATTATTTTAGTTTGATGTGTACTCTGTACTTATTACTTTTAAGTTAGGTAAATACAATTTTTTACTTTTATTGGTTTTGTGTTTTTATAACCTGAATAAATATTATTGTATAATGTTTTGGTGTGCAATAAATGAGTGTAAGAGTGGAAGCAAAAGTAAGAAATAATAATAATAATAGTTTATTCAGTAGAATAAAACGGGCCGAGGTCCAATAGTACAGAGCAAAGTTTGAATACAAGTACAGAAAAATACAATATTAGTAATATTACAAGCAACAAATATCTTATATGTATATTAAGTTTACAAAAATCTAAAAAGGGAAAATAGTATTAAATTTGAAAGGCAAACCCAGCATCACGTATTCACATTGTTCATGTGAGCGTTTATTATCTCTTTTAAGGGAGAGAAGAAAAAGTCAACTCTCGTCGGAAGTGTATTGCATAGAGCCATAGCCCTAGGAATAGGTGAGTTTTTTAAATAGTTTGTGCTATATACTGGAATGTAAAACAGAGATGTGGAACGATTATTGTAGGCTGGAATAGTAAAGGGGATGCAATTTAAAAGATCAGGATCATCGGTGATACCATTAATTCACTTATATATAAAGGATATATCTGCTATTTCCCGTCTGGAGGATAAGGCTGGAATGTTAAGAAAAGATCTGATTTGTGTATAATCATGATTATCAATGGTCAAATTAAATTTAAAGGCTACGAATTTTAAAAACCTATTTTGATTGCGTTCAATGAAATCGATATCGGTTTTGGTGTATGGATTCCAGATAGGAGCTCCGTATTCGAGAATAGATCTAACTAATGCACAGTACAGGAGTTTAAATGATCTAAGGTCTTTAAATTCAGATGAATGGCGCTTAATAAATCCTAAAATTTTCAACGATTTTTTCACAATACACTCAATATGATTACGGAAATTTAAATTAATGGTTAAAGTTACTCCTAAGTCTGTAAATGAAGAGACTGATCTAAGTTGGACATCATTTATAGAGTACACATAGGTTATATGCTCACGGGATCTGTAAAAACACATTGAATAAGACTTATCAGTATTGAGACACATGCCCCAGTTACGACACCATGTAGATAAGATATTTAATTCATCTTGTAAAACTAAGCAATCCACAAACGAGGAAATACGAGTAAAAGTAGTATATATTTGTATGTTCACAGCCAGCTTTTCCAGGGAAAAAAAAAAAGTTCAAGGGGGGAATGTCCCCTTGGAGCACTCAGATTTACCGTGTAACAAATTTTACACTGATTGACTACCAAATTTCGTCTCACGTAAAAAAATATTTAACATTTACCAATTTTTAAAACTAAAATAATTATTTCAAGAAAAAACACAAATTATTAAATCATAGTTTTTTTATTGTTACAAATAAATTCTTAATAATATTTACACAAGTTTTCTTACTTCTCTAGTAAAAGGTACATATTCTACAATACGATCATGAATTAAGAAACAGTAAGCAGTCACACCTGTGAACGATTCTGAAGCTTCAATTTCCAATTGAACATCCACTGCTGAGGCTGTGGCTGAATCGTTTTGTTTCGAAGTATCGATAACTATAATTGGAGCGTTTGTCAGAAAAGTAGAAGGACTCAATATCGGGTTGCGAATACTTTTTTCATAGTACGATTCTTGAAACGATGTATACATATTATATAATAAGGTGAAGTTATTTTTAGTAAAATCTAAATTCAAATTATCGTATGGATAAGCTATAGAGTTCAGAAATACTTTAACGTTTGTTAAATTACAATGATCAAATATACTACAATCTTTTGTTAGCAAATTTTTGCGTCCTTTTTGTAATCCAATTATGATAAATCGTGGTTTTTCTAATTTTGAAGCAGTTTTCAAATTCCATACAACTTTTTTAGTGGTTCCGAGTTCAGGATATTCAAAAGTTTCAAAAGATCTAAAAGGGATAAATAGACTTTTTTCTTTTTCTATAAGTTTCAATAATTTCAACCTTTCTTCATCGTCGACCGTTATATGTGGGACCTTCCAGACTATTTTATTTAAGGTGATTTTACCTTCAGTAGCAGTTGCACCACTTTTAACTTGTAAAGCATTTAAATCACTATGACTTCGGGTTAATATTAATTCCAATCTAGAATTCACTAATATTCTTTTATAGTCTTCAAACAATCCTAACCAATATTTCAATGGTATGCAAGCACTAAATTCACCTTTTTCATTTTCCGATTGCGTTGCGTTTTTAAAATTCCAGCCAGCATTTTCATAACAATTGTAGTTATCTGGCGTACCGGATAAGTAACCTTTCAACGAGCTGGTGATTCCAAGAACACGTGTGCTATCTACTTCTATCCCATTGATTTCCAATCGTATTTGTTCGAAGAGGTAAGAGTAACCGTTATTAGATAGTTTCACTTTGGTAGCATCAGTAATTGTTCCTTCCAAAAAAATAAAGCTTTCGTGTAGATATGGGTAGACATCCGTTTGCTGGATTGATATACGTATTTCATCATTATTATTAAATGATGTAGTATACGGTGTGTATGAATGATATTCAATTTTCGTAATTTTAGAATCCGTTTCGTACTGTGAAGTTATATCTAAAATATCACTCTCAGGCATTCTGCTTTAATTGATAACCCAGAGCTTGTAAAATTTTTTTATTTTTTTCCGTTAATTTTTTTATCTTATTTGATGTTGCTGGTAACACTTTAGTCTTATGACTAGTTGTGCTGATCCGAAGTAGCGGGTTTATATTGAATTTCAACCCCATCTCAAGACTCGTAACGTTTAATATGTAACACGATTGTCAATGCCTCACCAAAATTATCAATCGGATTATGATCTTGATCAACTAACTGAACGGTTATCGAATCAATATTTGTTTTATTCAATTTGTAATATATTAAATTTGGCGGTGCCTGAATTACTTTCGACCCTGTCTTTCCACTCGGGAAAAACTCATAAATCGAATGACTCTGAAGATGGTTGCTGAATGATCCTTGAGCTATATTACACATTACTTTTATAGAATTAATTGTGTTTAAATTTACAGCTTTTTCCGATCGAAGAATGTTGTATGGATTATATACTCGTTTTTCAAAACCGAATACAGGTGCTATACTAAATGGATATTCAAAGTGTAGTATCCCATTACATTTTATATACGATCTGAAATCATCAGGATCAACCGTAATGTCGAATGTTAAATTGGTTAAGTTTTTACTATTATAGGCAACTATTTGCTTCTTAACTCGATCCTTAATATCTTCAATTTCATAACAACCCTCTTCCAATGTAATAAAACATATCATAGGATTATTATTGTTTTCATTATCAACTACTTGTATAGAAAATTTATTATTATTTTCATTAATATTTGGGAATGAATTAAATGACTGTAAACATAACAAAGCTATTTCTGAGTCATCGTAAAGGTTTATAGGTGGAAAATAATTTACAGATAATACAGTTGAATTTCCAGTCAAACTTAATGTAATAGATTCATGCATTGTAAAAATTCAAGACATAAATGACCACAGTTAAATGTATTGAAGTCTTGATAGTTGGAATAGTTATATACTATTTTGAACTGTCTGAAATAATGTTGTAATTCAATTGGTGGAGGTAAATCACCAAAGCTATCAAAATATACAACTTTGTCCTTATTTTTATAAAACGCTACCCAATGGCTTCCATCGCCTGAAGATATATCCAAGTTTAATATACCACATTCAATAGCGTGCGGTTTTTTAGGTAAGTTATCACGTGAAAAGACTCCACGGAAATGATTGATTTTCAACTTTCCAGTATATTTTATAATATCTTGAGACGAAAGCGGTCTGTCAGGTAGCGTGATCATCAGTTTTTTTTTCTTAACCTATTCTTGTTTGATTTCAAACCGCTACCTTTTTTTCTTTTTGAATTTTGAACCGCATTATACACACTAGCACCTCCAGACATCAAACTACCAAGTGCTGACAATCCCGCAAATATAGGTATTAAGGGAATTACACCTCCTGACTGTCTCGGTGCTAAAATCAGTCTTTTACCACCATTCTTTTTCTTTAAGATTCTTTTTTTCTTCGCTGCTAGTATACCATTTGTTTTTATAGCACTTTTCCGTTTACAACCCATACCTATTTTTCTTTTAGCTTTCATTGCGTTTGTTACTGCGTACGCAACTAATTTCTCTTTTCTAGGTGTATCTTTTGCTTTAAATCTTTCCCAAGCACGATTTTCTAACACTTTATCAGCTTTATGTCTATCGTCTAAATTCTTACTCGTTGCATACACAATATCGTGATCACGACAAGCATCATCCAATGGGTTTATTCTTTATCACCACGATCTAGTCTCTTTTTTTAATTTCGTGCCAGGACCACAATACTGATATCCTGAAACATGGGCTTCGAACGGGAGACTATTTATAAGGGAGTTTACAAATTCTTTACCAGTCTTGTTTGAATTGTACTTACGAGTTGAACACGCCATCTATAACTGGTTATAAATTAAAAAAATCTAGAGTATTTATATGAAAATAATATGAACTTGATTGAACAGAAAGATAAATTAGATGTAATACATGTAGATGTTCAGGTAGTAAAAATACCATCAAGACACGGTTCGTTATTACCCGATACTATACGTGCTATACTAGTTGGTCCCAGTGGCTCAGGAAAAACAAATATAATGTATAATCTGATC
>CARXXK010001803.1:0-13253 GCA_949089665.1 Macrosiphum euphorbiae
TTAAATTTCCGAAAAAGAATGTCAAACTATTAGACAACTAACAACTAACAACTAACAACTAACAAACTACCATAGAATTGTATTTATAAAAATAAAATTTATGTTTGACAAAAAAATCAAGTTCTATGAAATATACCATAAAACATTCATTTTCCGCATTCTTATAATCAAAATATGCAATAATATTAATTTTATTCAATACATGCAATAATATGCATTTCATCCAAAATATGCAAAAACATGCAAAATAAAAATACCACCATTTATTTTCATCATGAGGTGATTCGTGGACATTACTGACAAAATCAATAATCAGAAGTCGCAAAAAAAACATGCTGTTGCATATAAATCCTGGCCCTGGTTATTAAAATATAATTTATTTATTGTTATTGGGGGGAATAGAGAAAGAAAAACGCACATCATTTATTAGAATCCGACTGTGGACAATGGTTGCTGTTCGGACTAATACGTTCAGGAGCAAAACATGGCACAATATTATACCTTAATACTGTAGTAAATATTATTATAACCCTATTGTATTTTTGTTAGCAGTAAGTTTTATAGGCAAGTGGTAACAATATTAGTGTGTAACTGGCCAATTCCTGCACTCCACGGTAACGTGAGTTTTATTATATTATCATTGAATTAGTTAACTACCATACTCAGAGTGAGTTAAATCATTATTAGTATTATGATATGCCTAACTGTTGTTTGTCATTAATTATTGGATAGCACTAGTAAGTGCCATCTATTTAATTACACAGTTAATGAACATTTTAAAATATTATATTATATTATATACTCGTATTTTGTCACCACACATTATTATTGAATATTTTATTATTTGGTTGCCCCAAGTTTGTTACCTGTCTTACCCACCCCCATTGTTCACTTTTGTGAACCATCCTTTTACAAGTAAGGTTGTGTGTAAGCAGAGTTCCTCATGATACCGTCCATTCCTTTTAGGGCCCTAGGTGTTGTTTTACCTCTCACATTGTTTGAAAAGTCCTCGCCCGTAAAATATCTATACTATAAAAGTAAGTCTAGATTTTGTGTCACGGGTTGGCTCCGCATATCAGAATTTTTTTCCGGCTAACGGAAAAGTTAGGATAAGTTTTTAACAGTTTTACACATTACACTACTCTGCATACAGTTCAATTACTCTTCATATAAAGAATGAATTTAAAACAAAAAACTAGCATAAGTATATTACTATTAATAACGAAATAATATAATACACACATTCAAAAAAGTACTATTATTAGTTGTTAATTACTAGTGAATTCCTATATTATCAGTATATTGCTTTAGGTACTTTAGCTACTTTAGGAGAAGGATACAAAATGCATTGTTTTCGCCAAGCAATTAGCTTATCGCAGACACGGCACTGCGCGACGGCGACCTTTCCCTCCGAATCCAAACACCACTCCGTCCTTTATTTATTTTATTATTATTATTCAAAATTATTATATTTATTTATTATCTTTGTTATTATTTCTCTTGTGAATAATTATTGGTCATCTGTTACCACATATTATTATCAATTATTCGTATCATTTGTGTTATGATTTATATTATTTACTGTTGCGGCCAACGCCCTTGTTTACTTTTTTACTTTTTATTATTGCTGGGACCATACTATCTGTCGTTTGTTGGTCCCCACTAGTGCAGCAGATTTTTCGTTTATTATTCTGTTTTTTGTAACGTGCTAATTATTAAATTTATGAATGAGCATTGAGCGTAAGTTTTTCGTTTTATATTATATAAACTCATTGTCAATTTACTATCGCGCATTGAGCGCAGAGGTTTGTAAGCCATTATTATTATTATTATTATTGTTGGCAGTCAGTGCATAATACTGAGCTGCATATTATACCAAATTATTATACTCATTGTGAGGAAAAATAAAGACACTCGTATCCAGTACCCGAGTCATTTGTCATTTCTGTTATTCATTTATTTCCTCAGGTCAACTCAGCCTGCAGCTTTCCCGGAATACTGTCAACGCGTAAGTCCGCCAGCAACAGGTCTGTTGTGTGCGAGGCCGCCAATGACTTCGAGACCATTGCAGTCTTTGCAGTAGTCAGCTCAAGCTGCCAGCTGTATATATATATATATATATATATATATATATTATGTATAGATATATATACCTAGTATAAGTTAGTCAATAAGCTCCCCAATATTATAATTTTACCCTGTGGTCATTACACCAAATCGAATCAACCACAGGGCCCCCGATCCCCATAAATAACTTGTATTGTACTGACTTCCAATATGTACGTCACCTCCCATCCACGCTATAGTGTCGTAGTCACGTGAACGGTGAGGCGTGCGCGTAGAGTTGCCTATCCCGACAAGTAGTAGGCATCAAGATTAGTGCAACATCACGATATTCTATTCTCGGTTCTTACCGAGTGGTTTTCTTTCTGCCCCCTCAGTGTTATGCGCAAACATGCATGAACAATAAATTAATAACAGCAATTATAATGACATATTAGCGTGAGTATGTATTATGATATATATATACATGACTTCCTTATAGACATTTTTTTTTTTTTGATAAAGGTAGATAATCTTATAAGGAATCTTGTATTACATTTTAAAACCTAAGATTTAAAAAGAAAAATTTTTACGAATTCTTAACTCAAAATAATTTGCTAATTTTCGTGATTTTTCCATATTTTGTCAATTTTTGAACTTTAAATGCTTATAAAAAAAGGTGGGCAAGTGGGTTTCGCTCTGCTGTACAGTAGGTTACAAGTGGGTCACTGTATAATGGATGGTATTACATTTGAATTCAATGATATCACATCATTGTATAAGAAAAATTTAATTGTGAGCGGAGACGGTATGTCCTTTTAGGTATAAGACATATTATTATATATTTATCTATGGTATTAAAAAAAATTGACCTATAATGAATTCCAAATTAATCATATCACAATATCCATTAGGTACTTATAACGACATATATATACACCAACAACAAACTCTGATACTATCATAGATATATAGTAATATATATATATAGTAATATATACTCGTATATCTCGTACATATCTATGCAGGCGCGTAGCCAGGGGGGTGTGTTAGAGGTGTAGTAACACCCCCCCTCAACCGTGGTGTACTATGTTTTATAATTTAAACCTGGACACGGGCACACGGAATTAGATAATTATTATTTTAAACCATTCTGTGTCAGTTTATCGTTGACTCCTTTCATGTATGATACAAGATATCTTTTAATGCAGAGTATTTACAACTTGTTTACAACTTCATCATTAGAGTGTTACTCTATGGTATCAACTATCATTGGGGATTACAATTTCAATACCTCGACTAGCTATGAACCGAACAAATCGTTTTAGAATTTCAACAGAATCACCGGAAGTCTATTTTAGGATTTTGATTTTTGTACCTTTTTTTGGATTATTTCTGTGAGCAACTAAATGACAGATTTTTGAACCATAAATCACTATTAAAACAATTTACTTGTTTAATAAACGCAAATGAAAAAATGATACCGAATTTAAAGAACTTCTTAAGACATATTCTTCAGATATTGAAGCTGATGAAATATCTGCAATTGGTGAGTTTGCAATATGGTATGAACATATAAAAAATAAAAATCCTAAAAATCCTAAAAATGTTACCGAAGCCTTCTTTGACAGCAACGAAGACATATTTCCTACTGTTTATCGACTTTTACAAGTATTGATTACTTTACCTGTAACAATTGCAAGCAGTGAAACGTCTTTTTCCTCATTAAGACGCTTGAAAACATATCTAAGAAATACAACTGGTGAAAATCGCTCTGCTTAGCTGTTATAAATATTCATCGAGATTTAGTCGTAACCACAGACGAAATAATAGATACACTAGCCTCAAAAAGCCGACACATTAAGTTAATTTAAAAATGTATTCATTTTTTTTTTATTGATAATAATATTATATAAGAGAACTATTATTCTAAACTATTATCTATTCACGGGTAAGTTGTAATACGTTTGTATAATAAATAATTTTCAAGCGAGATATGAGCATTTTTAATATTTCCATACACTTATTTTTCTCAAAAGTGAAAGTATCGAAAAATCGCCCAAGCTAAGACCCAGATAATGTTCTTACCTAAAAGTTTGATAATATGTCGATTCACTCTAGTATCAAAACTAACAGCTCACTATTGAAAATAGTGAACGACAATTTGTTATGTCGTGCGTGTGTAAGACAGAGACAACACACGCGTCTTAGCGTCCTCTTAAGTTTGAATAACACCCCCCCTTTGAAATTTCTAGCTACGCGCCTGTATCTATGGTACTAAACCAAAATTTGACCTACAATGAATTCCAAATTAATCATATCACAATAGCCATTAGGTACTTATAACGACATATATATACATTAACAAAAACCGTGATACTATCATAGATATATAATAGTACACTTTAGAAGTTTCAAGTACCCACGAATAATATTATTCAAACACAACAAAATAACTATAATAGTTATTCTAGGTTTTTTAATATGTAATTTCGTCCAAATTTGAATTTAAAATATCTGTAAAAAATAACTGTGTTCATATATTTTTTAGATATTTTGGTTACTGTATGAACTATTTATGAGAACCTTTGTTTTAAATTTGCAATCCTTTGCTATAAAAACTGAACATTTTATAATTTATTAATTACAATGATTGATAATTTTCGAGATTTTGATACATTATGTCAAAATTCCAACTTAAAATGCTTATAAAAAAAAATTGTGGCTATGTATTTTTAATATTTTTCAATTGCTATTGTAACATTATATCAGGAGCCTTGTATTAAGTTTTTACACTTTTTGGTACAACAGATAAAATTTTATTGATATTTTAAGAAAAAAAACTAAAAAAAATGGAAAATGAAAATGTCCCTAAGCAGTTCAAAATAAATCAAAATATTTTGAAAATGTTATCGTGTATATAAAATGCAAATTTAAACAACTAGTGAAAATTTCATGTATATATGTTCATTTGTTTTAGTGTTACACCAAAAACCAAAATCGATTTTTTGGAAAACTGATTTTGCGTAAAAATTCCCGTTTTTCTTTAATTGTTATGTTGTTTTTGCCAGCGCTTATGAAAACTACTGGGAAACCCCAAGTACTAACTAGATTCACTTTCCTATCAGAAAAGCTACTGTTGAAGAAAATCCAAGCACTTTTACTGTCGTAAAACGTGATGACAGACACAAAAAAAAATAAAAATATAAAAAAAAACACACATCATTGTAAAATCAATACATTTATCGTTTCACTCAGAATCTAAAAAACTGTGATTAAGGATTTTTAATATTTTTCAAATACCATTGTAACAATATAGTAGGAGCCTTGTATACATAGGTACATTGAGTGCTATTGATTTGGTCCATTCCACTATTCCAGTAATGATAGTTATGTTTCATCAGTGAGCAATATTATTTTCATCAACTATTTTGTACTTGCGAATTTTATTATAAGTTAACAATAGTAATATACCTTGTTGTTAACTGTTAGCTTATCTATCTAAATTGGAACCAAGTACTTATACATTTTAATATTAAGAAGTCTTAATCCAATTTCAGAACTTTGATCGTAGTATAAGACTAAGAATACAAAATATGATTGATAACTAAAATAGATGCATTTTTATTGAGATATTGTGTTCCAAACATCACCTGTATGGAAATTAAATATTCAAACATTTACATATTCTATTATCACAATTAATTAATTTAGTGCAAATGAATCGCTATTACAGTTAGTACAAATAATACCAACATCAACATTCTAAAATGTAAATTAATTAATTTAAATACTATAAATGTATTTTTTATTATTTAATAATAATAAGTTTTAATTATTTTTCATAATTTCAATTTTAATATTTGGATCAACTATGAATGTATTGATGTAATTATTCTCAATTAAAAAATCAATATGTCCTCATCATTAATGTATGTAATGAAAAAACTTAAAATTACTTAACAAGAAAAATATGCAAAATAAAATATAATGAAGATTTCAGTTTAATAGCAAAAGAACATTTTTGTTACAAAGTATTATTTATTTTAAATTAATTTATACTTAACCCAATTGTATTTTATTGTTATTGTTATTGAAGGATAATCTAAGATCAGCGGTTTTCAACATTGAAGTATTTTTAGGTTTTGATATGACATAATGTTTAGATGTAGAAATGCTACCAAACACAGACTTAAGATTAAAGAGAATTAGCGTATAAAATTAGGGAAATATTAAATTATGAGTTAACACTCATTGTGATCTTTCACTTTGATTTTAGGTTGAGGACCATTTATATATTTTAGTGTAAGAAGGGCATGTAAAGCACGCAGCTCATAGCTAATTTTTTGATGGGCTATTGATTGTATTATAAAAAAAAATCTGTATTGTAAGTGATGCATACATTTATTAATGCAGATCTTGTATTAGAAAATGAATGCAAAGTATAATTTAAATCCCTTTTAAGATTTACATATTGCCAGACTTAAGTAAATAACATACAAAATCAATGATTCTTCTAAAAATAGACATAACACTTACTTAATTATATATTATACACATTATATAATATTTTGAAATGTTCTACATGACATATGTGGCATTATTTTTCTTACGATGATGGTTAAATTGTTTGACACATTTAGGAGTTTATTGTATTATACATGAATACAATGCTAGTTACAAACCGTTACATAATATTATAATAATACTTTTATTTGTTTTGAACATTTAGCCAACAAATTGTTAACTTATATTGATAGATGTTGAATTTTTTTTATTCGTCAACTAGCTGCAGTGGTATGGCGAACTTTATTAACTTATGAGGCACAATAATTTATATAAGTAATAAATAATTTTAAGTAATTATGTATTTACGTAAATGCTAACTGAGAAAGTTTGGCTTAGTCTTAGTACACACTTAATAAATTATTATAATATATGTAATTCCTCTAGTCTCCAGGACGTCCACCATCCTTTAAACTGAGGTAAGTGCCTCAAATAAAATCCTTCATCACGCCACTCACTAGTAGTATTAGTGGAAGAAACTAGGTTATAATATGTATAATGTAATACATATAGGGATAATTATAAGTTATAACAGAATGTTATTAAATTAAAATTAGTAAATATCCAAGAGTAAGTTTCTTACTTAGATTGAGATAATGTAGGTACAAATTAAAAAAAAACTCAAAATTATTCTACAATATTGTATTATTAATTTGTAATTAGAATTTTTTTCTCTTAGAAAAATTTTTATTATTATTTATTATTAAAATTGTTTTATAATAACAACTTACTGTACTAATATTTCTAAATAATATATACTTCTTATTGTAAATGTATTATTATTTATTATTTATTACCTTCTATTTAAATAAATGTATTATGTATACCATGTATTGTATAACAATAGCTGTTAAAACGTTTGTTAATAATAAGTTTTTTTTTAAATTTCTAATGAAATCTACTGCAAATAGTTTGTAATAGACTATGGAAGCAACTAGGTTGTATAAGATGTATTAATACCTGTACTCAAATATTACATAACCCTTTTTGAACCTTGTTTTACAGGACGCAACTTACCTACTGACAGTTATTTCGGACACAAGTAGTATGCCCCGAATAATATATACATATATGATATATCGAAGTGTGTGTTCAGAGCCTGAAAGAAAGACGGACAATAGTCCCATATTATGAGCTAGTTCAATGAGTTTTTCACGGAATAACGACAACGATAATATTAAATACATTTATGTTTTGAATGTACATAGAAATTGGTTCGAAAATAATTCATTGTAATTATATGTAAATGTTATATGCATAGTAATTTATGTCAATACGCAGCATATATTGTTGTATACATAGAAAAGGGTCACGACCGGTGATAAATAATCGACGGTTCGTATTATGTATTAGATAAAAATCGCGAAATTAATAAAATAATTTTCCGCAAAATGACAATTATAATATTATAATTATTTAATTGGCGTTGTATTCCTGTGATAGGGCGCGCGTCCGTCCCTGCAGGGGCAAAACCTTCTTCCAAGTTCTCATAATATACGTAAACGATGACATTATCATTTCACGAGCACATAAAAAATATTATTAATAATTATATTATATACGCCCGTACAATAATAAAAAAAGGTGACAAGTGGATGTCGCTCTGCTGTACAGTAGGTTACAAGTGGGTCACTGTATTGGATGATGGTGTTAAATTTAAATTCAATAATATATAATTGTAGAAGAAAAGCGATTCTAAGTGAAGCCGGTCAGTCAGCCTCTAATATTACTAAGTATATTTGATGATATTATTGTGAATAAAGTAATTTATATATTTACCCATTTAGGTAGAACCTATTTTTGAATTTTCAATCCTTATAACCATAAAGGTTGAACATTTTATACATTTATAACTACAAAATAATTATTAAATTATAAATTTGATACATTTTGTCAAAATTCGAAATTTAAATACTTCTTAAAAAAAACTGTCACTAGGTATGTATTTTAAATATTTTTCAAATGCTAATTTAAGCAATGTATCAGGAGGGGCCTTGTATTAAATTTTTATGCTTTTTGGCCAAACAAATAACATTTTATTGATATTTATAGGAAATAAAATTTAAAAACTTCAAAACTGAAATTGTCCTAAACAGCTCTAAAAGAGTCATATTATTTTCAAAATGTTATGGTGTATAATATAATAAAAATATAAACATTCAGTGAAATTTTCATATACCTACTACTGTCATTTGTATTAGAGTTACACCAAAAACTAAAATCGATTTTTTGTAAATATTTCCGTGTTAATGTAAATATTTTGTAGATATTATATTATATCTACTAAACTAAAAATTATTTTATTTTAATTGAATTCAGATATATTGTTCATGAAAAGAGCCCAAATATGTTGTGTCTTTTTTTAATATCTTTTAATTTCACCTAGTGAAAATCAGTTAAATTAATAGTCTCTGGTCAGTGGTTCACACTATAATGGACATTTAGTGTATAGGAGAGCGTATTATCGTTGTCAGCCAAAATTATTCCAACAGTGTGTGAGTGAATCGCGGAAAAAAAATAACCAGGAAAAAAGCCCAGATATGAATATGAACACAAGTATACTTTACTCCTAATTAGTAATTACCATGTACCTACCTATAACAAAAAATTATATATTATAATGGAAATAATAACAAATTGTTAATTGTATAAATTATAGATCGTAAATTAAATATAAATATGAACACAATATTATATTTATTGTGTTATAGGTTATAAGAAAAAACATCAGTCTTAAGTATATACAATATAAATTTACTACTATAACAGACAATAAACAATAATCATAAATAATAATAACTAGTAATATATAATTGTTAAATGTATAAGGGGCCAATATAGTTTTGTAATTTTTTGTATACATTTTAGTATGTATATATATAAGACTGATGTTTTTTAACTCGTAAATTATAACTTAATAAATCATGACATATACATAATATTGTGTACGTGAGTATGTATACGATATTAGGGTGAGTGAGCTATATTTAAACACGCCGATAAAGATATTTACGCACACGCATGCACAAGTCAATAGTAAGTTGACATCGAAGACGGTTGATAAGTAGAATTTTAGTCATTTTTTTTTCATCTGAAAGATCAGATGCAGGTCAGATCGAAGCTCGAATTCTTATTTTACTTTAAATAGTAGTATAGAAATAAGTTTAATAATAATAATAATAATTAATAATACCTAGTATTAAATAATAATTAAAAAAAAAACTAATTTAATTTGATTTTACATATACATTTTCTTGTTTATTATTTAGGGTTTGGAGGTAGTCTTCGTACTTGAATGCACTGAAATATTCCATTGGGCCATTTATTATAACCTAACAAAAAAGGGTAAATTAATTAAACTGTGCACATTGTAGTTAATGAACTGAGGTCAGTAAATAGATGAATAACTTTGAACAAATTCTCTTAACAATTTTGAGGCCAACTCATTTTATTTAATACAAATTACATTTGAACATAAAATCTAGAAAAATCTAAGAAGCAAACTTTATGGTCGATATGATCCCCTTTGGCTTCACAATAAGTACAAACAGCATAGACTTTATAATTTTTACATATACTAGTAGTTTAAAAATATAGGTTCTGTTCAAGAGTAAAATACTAATTAAGTTAATAATTCAAATAATAATCAATATACAAAACATTTTACATGCAATGACTCACATCAAAATAAATTAAATATCAACCAATTAAATTTAAATTCTGAAAATAATCAAGAACACAAAAATCATAATAATTGTTATAATAACCAGTCGAATTACAACACTTATAATTTAAATGTGAACGAGTGTTCACTACTACGATATAAAAATAATAAAAATATAAAAAAATGATAATAATACAAAGAATATTAAATGTAAAAATCAATGTAAACACTGTTATAAATTCAACCAAACTAGCATTGAATCCAAGTGGAAATTAATAAGTAATTGTTGCAATAAAAGATACCATACTGTCAATGAATGCTAATCAAAAAAAAAAAAGTTTGAATATAAACCATAATAAACCAACTAATAGGTTAAATGAACATAGTCGAAACCCACATCACTCTTCTGTTTCAAAAACACCAAACAAAATTATGATAAAAGTGACATAATTCTTATAACAACAAATGAAAATAAAGGAAAATCTAAAAAACTTACAGATAATATTAAATCTAAAGAATGAAAACATAAAAACTTCCACAGATTTTGGAACATTCAAAAAATATATTTACACTGACTTAATCAATACAAAACTAATACGCTCATTAAATAAATATAAGTTATCAGGTCCAGATAAAACAATGTTACAATTCATTGGAACCACAACAGTTAACCTAATAATTGTGAACATAATATCTATAATACCAATGAACATGATAATAAAACATAACCACCACTGTTCCTCACTAATACTAATAAAACAAACCTTGAGTATACTAAACAATTAAGTACGAAAAATATAAATATTAAGACCAAGATAATGAATAATATATTCACACGAACCAAAAAAAAAAATTTACAATATAGAACACAAGACAATGTTATCAGCTAATGTAATTGAAGCAGATTTAGACCTTTTAAAAACTACACCCAAAATATATCATATAGCAAATACCATCTCTACTGATCTTCAAGACAATACAGAATCATCAAATAAACTAATACAACAATTTGACATAATATCTATTCTTTACTAGTTAAAAATAACACCACTTAAAATAACTAAAATTGGTAAAGAATTTATAAAAATAGTACATAATATAACAACTACAAAAGAAAAATATATTATCATTATATTCAAAAACTTTGAAAATTCATATAATTTTAAAAGATCGGGGATAATGAAATGCCACGAAAAATATAGACATATCCAATATGAATTCAATGATTCATAAAGAATTATTACAGTGGGAAACAATAAAAAATATTATATTAAAGAGGTTCTATAAAACAAAAATAAATCCATCAGTGTGCAATCAAAATAGTGTTATTAAAAATAATAATGTAACTAACACGATCTACACATATAAATTAGACAGTGTTCAGTATATTAAAGCATTTTATAAATATAAATTCAAAAAGTATATAATATCTTATAAACTAGGTATATATAAATCTGATCAATGACTATAAAAATAAAAAAATCTAAACACTTTAAAACATAACATAATTATTACAACTATCAGTGTTAGTCAACCATTATTGGCATGATAATAAATTTCCGAGTATAGCAAATTATTATAATTTTGTCATATATTATATCTTATACATAAGATTATTCTCTGATAAAAGAAAACAAATATATGTATACAGAGTTTAGATTTCATATTACACTATATAAATCAAATAATAGAATAAACTGGGGCTAGAGATCATTAATAATAAATAACAATTCCAAACCCAATAAAATTATTGATAAAATTATGCATATTTAAATCTATATTGAAATAATGAACAACAAAAGACAGTGTCAGGAATTATATTATATGAAAATTAAAGTTTAATCATAAACTAAAATATGTGTTACATATTATACCAAGTTAAAATTATATAATATTATGAAACATTAAGAACAAATTTCAATAATATAAAACTAAAACGACGGGTTAAACAATTAAACCCATTAGATCAATATATGCACATATTGTCAACCAAAATAAAAACCATTCTTTACCCTAAACAACCTAAATATAAAATTCAATTTCAATTAAAACCACAAAAACTCAAGCAAATAATATGTCAGAACATAATACATCACATAGAAAATCACCAATTTAAATGGTTACTCAACTTTTCCACATTAAACTCAATAATAGTAGTTTTCAACAAATATCAACAAATTAAAATTCTACTAGTGGCAAGAACTTATAGAACGCAAAATACAACAAATATTTTCATATTGTGTAAAATATTCGATAGGAAACTAATAATTATACTGAACGTATAAAATTTAGCATTCTGAAATAAAGAATTTTATATTAAATTAACTTGCATAAGTATATTATTCAATAGTTTATCTAATTCTACACAATCGCTACAATAAATTATAAAAATAAAATCCAAACAAAACCTCCAAAATAACTCGAACCATAGCTTTTATTTAAAACAATGATGAGAATCAATAAAACAGTGAAAACAATATAAGAGCATGTAATGAAACAGAAATAAACATTAATAAGTAAAAAATGTATAATTTGAACCAATGCAACATTAAAATTATAATAAATATTCGCAATTACAAATCATTTCAAAAAAAAAGCCTTACACAACCTATAATAATAATATGACTCAAAATTATCACACTATCTTAAATCTTGCAATACGCACAGTTCGTCATTACAACATGTAACAACATTACTGACGTAATTATAACAACATATTGTTTGTTATTACCAAATTAATCACAGGATACTTCCATCACTATATTTTAGAGAGGCTTGTAATAAGATAAGCGCTAAATTAAAAGAAGAAATGAAAAATAATATAATTATTTAAAATAAGAATAGAAATTAATGCTATTAAAATATTTTATATAAAACAAAATAATATTTATTACAAATAAGAATTATTTATTATATACTAATAAATAGCCATTATTTGATCAAAATAATGATAAAGGGGAATTTTATTATAAAAGGAATA